>JAHWFP010156642.1:0-29823 GCA_023313725.1 Lithobius niger
GTGGGGGGGGGTTACAATTATTCGACAATGGCAACTCTTCAGTTGGGAAGGTGGGACTGACAAATTATGGAGTCAGTGGGGGGGAGGGAAGAACATACTTTCCCAACTGGAAACAAATAATACATTATAAGTAATAAATACACAGAACTGCATTTTGGAATTGCAGGGCTTGCTAGGAACTGCCGCCAGCCCAATCATAATGTGACATGAAAAAACCAACAAATCACAACACAAAAATTTCTGAGGACATGAGACTATCCTCGGAAAGTTGCATGTTTTTGTTTTAACTTAGTATTTTTTGCGGCATTTTCTGCCTTTATAAATCATTTTTGAACAAGATTTTGTTTTTATCCACGTGTAAATCATTTGTGAACAAGGTTTTGTTTTTATCCACGTTACAAGAACATAAACAATTATTTTCTAGTTTTCCCATTCTTTCGGGCAACTAATGCAATCCAAGAACGGAAAAGATGGGTATTCGGCTGCATAATTTATCAATGAATTATGCCACGGTTTTACATCGATAGCATTCCATACATATATGAAACGTCATTTTGCTCAGATTTCCGAACGCACGGATCTGACGAGCGTTGGAACTGCTATCCAACCCTTCATGCCTCGTCACATTTAACACCCGTTCTACGTTCGAATCTGATTAGAGTAAGTATTTTTTTTATTTTGTTGTTTAATTTTAAATTCGTAACACTTTTTTAACGAGGAAATGGATTTAATTCCTAGACATTGGATGGCAATCACGTTTACAGATTTTATTTATCTTTCAATCAGCCAACCTTAAAATATTGATCAAAAGTGCAAAAATATATTTTAGATAATTTTGGCTCCACACTTCTCTAGACAAGACAATTCTCTTTCATTAGAAACAAGAATGACACTATTCCGTTGGAAAATAACTGAGAAAAAGTGGAAATAAGATCATAACTGAAATACGTTGTAGACGCTAACGCCATCTAGTAGCCAGAATTGCGATAACCAAAGGGGTTGCACTCCCTCTTAAGACTGGAGAACAAATTTAAAATTCGGTGTATAATTTTTTTTTTTTTACACTTCTGTGAAAAGTTTAATCATGCTTTTAGACTTAACTCGTTTAAGCTGTGCCACAAGTGGCACACTGGCACCTCATGTTAGTGCGGCGACGATTCAATAACTGATACCATGTTTTTTTTTTTCAGGACGATCCTTTCAATCGCCTTCAATAATATGCAAAAACAAGAGGAAAGAGACAATGATAGGGATCATTATTGGCACGGTTACAAAGCTCTACCACACACGTCCTGAATTACTGTCTCTTAGGCTTTACTGTTTGCACGGTAGCAAAGCGTATCCGTGTGGACCATTGACTGCCGTCGTATTTTCTTGCAGGATTTTCTGGCGCCATCCCACAACAAAATGTCTCAATATCTGTTTAGGGATTTAACCGACTCCTAACTCTCCCCTGACCTATCTATTTTCATTCTAAAGACTGGCTTGCCATTAAAGGAATATTCTTCACAAAGTGTTTGCGATTTTACAATACTAAATTCATCCTGTGCCGGGTCGGCAGTAGCCAGACGCTCGATTACGGGCTAACTTGGTTGGTAGTTTTCCACTAGCCAAAGCATGCTAGGGAGGCGTACTCAAAAGACCCTTTCTTCCTCGTGTTGCTATCCTACATAAAGTCTACTTCCCTGAAGCAATCCTTTTGTTGTGGGAAAGACTGCACCACTCTCCTGCCCTCCCCTATCAACATGGCTGGACAGAAGCAAGTTGTTTGTCACTCAAGAACGTCGAAAATGACATGACGTCCCTCCTAAACATTGAAAAAGATGCAATTTGACGCAATCGTTTCCATGATTGCACACAACAAAACCAACAACTACGCCAAAATTTCTATGTTACGAAGTTTGATTGGCAGCGTACCATCTTCTCCCAGAACAAAAGACCCTCCCTTGTGTTGTTCTTATACACAATCCCTTTGTTGTCGGATTAGGACTACATCAAGCAGCACTTTTTAAATATGAAACGGTTGGCCTCCTTGTTTGAACACGACACAGCCAACGATGATGTCCAATGCGCGTCATTTTCTACGTTCGTGAGCCACCAAAAACTCGCCACTGGGCTGGCCCTTGCCCGACGTAATTTCGTGAGCTATGAACAACTCACCAGCCTGGGATGGCCCAGAGCACTTAACCTATTTTAAAGTGTTAAATCATATTAGATGTTAAAACAAGCATGCACTGAGGGAGGATAGAATCGCCTCGTAATTTTTACTACTACAATATGGCAACTGAGCCAGAATATAGTGTGCGAAGATGCAAAAAGCGACTAGATAAGGAGTTTTCTCTGATGCTGATAAAGCGCCTACATAAGGAGTTTTCTCTAACGCAGATAAAGCAACTGGATAAGAAGTTTTCTGGGACGCTGATAAAGTTTTTGTTACAAAAAATAGCTTTACAGTTTCCTTCTTTTTTATCTGGATTTTATTCCACCCAATTGTGTTGTTAAAAATTGGGAGCTTGGGAGGCCCGACTCAGATTGTAAAGGTTGGGCCCCCATTGACTGCTGCACTACGTCTCATATTCCATTTGTTGTTGCCAATTGAAAACACAAACCCTGCCAAACTTATTCCATCCGCCAAGGCCACACAGAAAAACTATGTGTCAACAAACCAAATCATTGTGCTGCTACATCAGGTTATCCAGAAAACTACTTAAAGACTCCATGTTGCCACGAACGCAGGCGTTTGGATTTCTGAAACGTACTCTTGACACGTAATGCAAGTCCTCGGTACTACCCCTCGTGCTATGTATGCTACCATGCAAGTAAACGCAGCTGTATCACAGTTGCAACGCAGTCGATTGGGCACCACCTTGAACGTAAGGCAAGACATCAAGGCTGGAGCATGCAGTGTGTATATGGGTTTCGCCTTCCTTCATTAGTAAGACAACACACCAGGTGTACAACAAAGTGAAACATGGAGTTTGCAGCAGGCCCTACAAACCTCCACAAAACCTATTTACAAGGGAAGCAGGCCTTACAAATTCACGTTTGGTAACACAAGTGACATCACATACTATGGGTCCAACTTGGACTACACCCAGTATAGTCCCATTTAAAACGAAGGTCTGATCGATCCCCAAAAGGGTTCGTAGCCTCTTCAGACCCAAACTAATTTTCAGCCATGGAATTGGAACAGACGTTCACTTGGTTTGGGAAAGGAAATTGGTTATCTCGGTATAGAGAGGAACATGTTTTCTAAGAAATAAAAACACAGGATCTTTTATATGATGCAACCGACATGACCACCAGTGCATTTCCGGAGCCGTTCTCTTCCAGAATTCAGAAGGGTGGGGCGAGGCCAGGATTGTACGATGTTTGGCTTGACGACGAGGACGCTGACCAGAGCTGTTGCTGCGTGCACTTGCTCGAGGTCCCTGGGGCCCCACCACACAAAGCTCGCAGTGTGCATAAGCACCAGGTTTTTGTCCCATTTTATAGCTGCCCCCATTTGAGACAGAGATTGTGCTGGGCCAAATCCTAAAGTCTACCTACTCATTCTAGTTATGTTATGGTTACCGATTCGTTGAAGTGGTCTGGTGTCCCCAGGTAAAAATTGGCATCAGCCACTAGCCAGCTGGCAATTAAATGTAGTCAGTAGGCGACTAAGACTTCATGCGTGCAAATCAAATGGCATGCACAAAATACACTAAACAAACTTTTCCGTTTCTTGGCTACCAATTCGTTTTTAACACGAAAGAATAAAGATCATAATTTTTCAGCCTACAGTCTAGCCTAGGAAAATAAATCAACTAAATCGTAATGAAAGCAGCTGTTACAATTACAATAAGCAAAATTACACTCGAAAATTAGGAAGACATGGAGAACATCCAACATCTGGAAAATGCCCATTAACACAAATGGCTAGCCTTTGCAGTTTACAGTGAGTCACTTGTTGCTGATGTTGCAGTAAACTACATGAACTACAGTAATGTGCTCAGTATAGTGGCCAGGTTATGGATTTGATTAAAGCAGATTGTTTCTGGAAGGATAAAGCACTAAAATACTGCCTTTTGTGGCGATACGTGCAGAGAAAAGATCTATTCCTTGGGAAATTATGCTCTCAGAGGTATAGGGGAAAATTGGCCTCAGTCAGTAGCAGCTGGCGACTAAACCTAGTCAATTAACGTCTCCATTTTTCATACCCCCCCCCCAACCATTAGAATTCTAGCATTGACACTCCTGCAAATTGCAGAGTATTGGCCCAATACAGCGTATGGCCATTGGAGATTCCATTAACAAGATATTTATATACGTAGTTCACTGTCAGATTTGTTGTAAAACACAACATAAAACAATTCACCCACACGTAAATATGACAAGAGTATAATTTTGATAATTCTTTTAATAAATATCATGCCAGAAGCAGGGGATGTGGCCTAAGAATTGCTAAGGTTATCTCGGATGGAGAGGGGTACTATTTTGCTACAAATAAAGTCCATAATCTCGTACATGCCACACTGACATGAGCCTACTTCCATGGTACCGAATATTGCACAATACTGATCAGTTTTGATACAACTAAGTTGATACAATTTCTCCCCGAGAGCCACTTGATTTTTTCATACAAAAAGTTGTATCGTTGAGATTTCACAGTAGCCTATTCTTAACTTCTGCAAAAAATAAATTATTTGAAGTTCAGAAGATTAAGAGTTTTTTTTATTATTCATGCAACTAGCGAATTCGAGTACAATTTCAAAAAGCTACGGTAGACACGACAGCTGTAGTATTTTAAGAAGATACTTGTCAGACAATGCGAACATTTAGTATGCAATTGGGAGCCCCTAGGCCGAATTTCACATGTCTGGTTATTATTTTTTGGAAGGATTCACAACTTGCTTTACGCTACAATTTTTTTATCTGGTAGGAATTTGATGGGGCACAGTTTGTTGCGGGGCCATGGCAGGCTAACTAATGAGCAATTGTTTTAGTTAGTGCTAAGTAGTCTCCAAAACATGCACGATTGCAAATACAGGGTGGGCCACAAAAAACTGACGACCCAAGATTTTCTAAATCCAACTTTTTTAGTTAGCACCCCACAGAACCAGGAGAGACAGAAATCTTCCCGTTTCATTGGATTTGATTTCTGTCTTATCCTGGTTATGATGGGTGCTAACTAGAAAAGTTGGGCTTAGAAAATGTTGGGTCGTCAGTTTTTTGTGGACCACCCTGCATTTACTGTCACCATTAACATAGATAATTACTAGATCTCAAACTACCCTTGTTCAAAACCATGTCTCTTTAAGATGTTTTTGTTTGCACCGTTCAATTTATAGCAAACTTTGCACATGGTCATCCCGTTTACGGTACAAAGCTTCATTTTGATAAACAGAAATACTAATAAAAAAAACTAACACGAACTACTAACACTGCATTCAAGGGCCCTAAGTTTCTGCCCTAAAACACCTTGGTAGCAACTGCTCTTTTATGCCAAGCTCCAGGTCAATACCTATTCAACTCGTTTTTATAGAAAATGTGGCTGGTTGGGGAGACACCAATCAAAAGAAAAATAAATAAATAAATAGCTGACTGTAGTTAAAAATAAAAGGGGAGGTTAAGTGCGTCTACAATCACCTTCAGCTACTCTTTTTCGAATGGCTAGGTGCAGCCGAGATTTATTATTGCTGGCTCAACCCTTCGCAACCTTGATTTTTTGCAAGTAATGTTAACCCAATTGTAGCTCCTTATTGTAGTAATGAAGGCTGACAGCCCTTCCAAGAAAATCCCTGGGGCCAAAAAAATTGTGAAGCAAGCAAGTCTTCCTTTTAATTTTCCAATCCTTGCTTCCACGTTCTTTAACGAGTGCATGCGGGCCCCCAGTCTACATCAAGTGGCCTTCAACCTAAAGTGCAGCAGACACTAAAAATGTGATTCTGACATTACATTTTTTCCCCCGTAATATATTGTATTACCTTGTAAACATTGTATTATTACTACGACAATCCCTTTTCCGTTTATAAATCTTGCCAAACCTTATTAACTTTAAAGCACAGACTCAACAGAGCTGGAATTATGACGGCTGCTCAAGGACATTTGACCAGATGAACTATGCCTGTCTGTTCAATAAGTTGGATGAAACCTTTTAACTGTTCGATAACTTGGAAAATGTGCAAAAGACCCACGTGAAGTTAAGTGCATGAAAGACGATTTACACAGTCTGAAGATCATAATTATAAAAATCGAACCAGCTAGAGATGCTATAATACATTAATTTTCTTATTCTCAATTCCATTTTACACATAAAATCTTGAATATGAAGCAATTCTTGAAGTTATGTTGCTCACTGGCATTCTCGTGGGTTGCGGCTTTTATTATTGCACCAGAATTAAAAAAATATCGCACACAATGTATTTGTACGATGAAACAATGAATTTGTCGTGCCAGACCTGCTCGACGTGCAGGAATAGCTTTCTCACGGACAGTTTTCACATACTCCGTTATTAATTTATATTTCCATAAGTGGCGTAGTTTTAGTGTTGCCGAAGCCTTTAGCCTTTAGCATTTACATTATTTACAATGTCCGAGTGCATCTACTGTTGTGGAAAGGTCGTCTGCTTTCCACAACAGTAGATGCACGTCGGACATTGTAAATAATGTAAATTTAATTACTTGTGGTGGCCTGAAGAAGCCAGACGGACTAAATTTTCCATCCTTAGTCAGCAGCCTGTCGAAAATTCGCAGATTCGCATTCAGGTTTGATGTTTTTGAATTTGAGCGTGAAATTGTCTTCGTGAATTGGTACGAATGTATTGTTTGCTGCGTAGCTTCGTTTTGTGCAGTAGCCCTAGGAAGCTAAAACAATATAACTGCAAATATTGCCTTAAAAAAGGAAATAGAAATTTCTCTCGCTTTAGGGCTTCTCTAAGAAGAAACAAATAGGCCTACATGAAAAAGTCGACTCACCATCCTGTTGTTCTTCAACATACTGGTAAGTTTCTTGAAACGACGACTGTGTGTAAGCAGATCGATCTGGAAGTACCACGATCGGAACGTGATGTTGCTTATGGTCCAGCTCCAGATCTTCATCTGACTTGTTCAACATTGGAGGAGCATCTGTGACATCTGCCAAAACACAAAGAAAATAATGACCATTAGACATACTGGGAAAGAATAGGAGCCCCAATAGGCGGTACCCTTGTATGGACAAGTCTCGTAATTTCACCAAAAAGAGGGGGAGTGGGGACCTGCTTACAATTAGAAACAATCAATAAGAAGTTTAAAAAATAAATAAAATTAAACAATATGAAAGTTGCAAGCGTATATAACTATGATCAGATGCCAATTTTTACGGTTGCTGTCCGAAATCCAAAGAATATCTTAAAGAGCATTACCGAAACACAAAATACGACATTCCTGTTGCTTCATTTTTAAAAATTACCTGCTGACCTAATTAATATCAGCTGTACTGTCAGTTGCACTTTACAGTAATTATTTATATTAATTATAAATAAAGAGATTGTCTTACAGTAATTATTACCCGTGAAAGCAATAGCCTACAGAAAGTAAATATTTTTGCAAATGGGCATACTTCAAAACACTGTACAATTAGTAATTACAAATAAACCCATTATCTCACACCGGCATTCAAGCAAATATTTTCCTCGTTTCACAATGTTTGACCGAGTTCTTTATAACATCGTTTTGATTTTTACTGCAGCACGAATTTATCGTCATGAAATTTGGCTCTTAGGCCACTTAAAAAAAAATAAAGTTGGTTTTTGGGCTTTTTTCTGAAGAAGTCTGTGTGGGCGGGCGGGCAGAATTTAATTTTTTTAATTTTCGACCCTATTTTTCTGTACATTTTTAGGAATTATTTTTTTATTTTTTGGGTAAAATGAAGAACACTGCCTCGTAATTCTGCTTACCACGTGTCCATACAATTATTTAACGACAAGAAAGGTAATTTTATATTTCCATTTCTCACTAATGACAATTTTTTATCTGTAACTTTTTGCCGAGTCGTTTCTTTGTATTTCCCGTTTCTTTGTATTTCCCGTCAAAAATCGGTGTGGGCGGGGCCTGAGAACCAATTTTTCATTTTTAAATTGCCTTATAATGATTTAGTACTTCTGCTAAATTGACGCTTTATGGCATTACAAAATAATTAATATTGGTTTCAGTTTCCTCGTTTTTGACATTAATAATTTAACCCTTTTTTAGTATTTTGGCAAAAATCCAGAGATACGTCATCGTTTGAAACATTTCGTCCACAGCAAATCTGTCAGAAGGCTTCAAATAGCAATTTTATTGTATTATTAATAAGCAACAGGAATTAACGTTGGTGTCACTTTCTTTATTACATATTTCATATTTTTCACCATGCCAAATACAACGCAGTTTGTAACATTCACACGATCCACAATAAATGTGTCGGAGGCTACACACCACAAAAGGGAGCATAGTTCAATTTTTATTTGTTTTTTTTTAACATTATTTTATATTTTTAATTGTTTTTTTTTAAATATTTTTATTATTTTTAATTGTTTATTTTTTCCTTACTTCATCAAAATCCAATAGAGCACAACTCGCGATTGGTGGAGACAGCTTGGCTCGTAGTACAGTTTTTTTAAGGCTTCGCGATGACGTCAGCCCAGTCTGTGTTCAGACGATGCTTGCACAAAGATTAAGTTAACCATTCAAGCGATGTATCGAATGTATAGCGTTTCGACTCCACCTTAGTGCAGAGAGATGTCTTATGTGAGTGCCGTCATAGGCGCAAAAAGACAAAAGCGTAACGTCAAAAGAGAGAACACAGCGCCATATTAAGCCTCGTAGAGGCCTGGTGCTAAATATTTATTGTGCCGCCTCCCCCCCCCCCTTCCCCCAAATCCGATGCTTCAGCACCCAAATCATCCCCTTAATTCGGCCATGAGCGAATGAAACATATAGAAGCGTTAACGATGTTATTTTCAATTGGCAAAGGAACACACAAATAAAATTCTTTTTTACACAACAAACCAAGCCACGTGTAAAGTTGGCGCGCCCACGTGCACCAGGAAGTAGCGGTCAAGTTAAGCCCAACGACATCACTGGCTCTTTTTTCTATATATTGACCGTTTTGAAATACAGTTTTTGATCTGCTACATGGGCGCCATCTACTGACAGTGATATCATTAACCTTGACCGCTTGCTCCCTGGTGCACGTGGACGCACCAACTTAAATTCAATAATTAAGGAGGCACGTGGCTAGTTTGTTGTGTAAAGCAAATTTCTTTGCGCAATCCTTCGCTTGTTGAAATCATGTGCTACATAGAACAAAATAACGGCAGACTGCACTAGATGCTACCTTGCTGCAGCCTGTCAATCGGTGAATAGGCACCTTTTAACTTCACGGCCTGCTCCCGGTGCACGTGGACGCACCAACTTTACACTCAATAATTAAGGATGCACGTTGCTTGATTGTTCATAAAAAGAAATTTATTTGTGAGTTCTTTCGCTTGTTTAAAGTAAGGGCTAGACAGAACTAGATAACAGCAAATGCCTTTAGATGCTGCAGCCTGTTATTTGGTGGTGGCAATTACCCTTGAAGTCGTGATAACGGTTGAAACCATCGCCTCTCCGATCTTGAAGATAACGGACGTTTTGTTTTCTCATTCGACGTCCGTTGCAGAGTGCCAACGATTGTCGCAAAAACTGCGCTGCCAATAGTAGTGTCGCTGCTATCGCGAGCGAGTAAATGGGCGCTATGAAGGAGTTGCGACTTTTACCACACAATTAACACGTTAAAAAAAATCATAATTAATGAAATGAATGATAAAACATACGTTTAACAAAATTAATCCAGATTTAAGAATACAATTTGGTCATTATCAGTTCAGTAGCAGTCCCATTCACGCCACAATCGTGCTGGAAATGTCGCGACTGTAGGGGAAAGATAAGCTGAGCGGCACGGAGATCTTGCGAATTCGCGTGTTCTTCGAAAAAATTACAGGTGATAGGCCACGAATAAAGCAAAGTATTACACGAATTTTCTTGTGTTGAATTACGCATCAATGCGGGATGGAAGAAAGGTGCGCTAAACTAAATCGATGACAAATGAAACTAGCCTACGCCAACCCTACGCAAAAGAAAAAAAAGATAAAGACTTTGGAGAGTTCGAGGAAATGTAACGCATTTACACGTTCGAAATTAAATAATAAAACAAAATAATAAAACACCGCTCTCACATGGCTACAGAAGTTTTACTAGTTTATAATCAGGTAGACAGATTTTATCATTGCTTTATGCCTTTGGGGCTAAAGCAAACGAAAATACGACAAAGGTATCAGCAGTGCAGCGGTGGTGGGCCCTTAGCCTTAATTATTTTTAAATGTGCCATAGCAAACAACCATAAAAACAACAAAAAAATCATCGAACTTCCACCGTAAAAGAAATTACATCTACGGACTGATCTGCTGGTTTTACCCACAGCGAACAGTGCCAGACATGGCTGAAAAGCCCTTGACACTGCGCTCTCTTCCACGTGGGAGAAGTTTTTATTTATTTTTTCTTCCCATTAATGTCAAGTTTCGCAATACATGTGCGTAATTTAACAACAGGGAATGTAACCTTGGTGGAACACGCTTTTTACACCAATGACAGCTTAATCATCTCTTGTAGACAACCGAAGCAAAAATGCGAGAGGTATTTCAAAGCCAACTTCGTAAAATTCAGAAAATTCGTCGTTTTTTTTGTGCAAGTGTTAAGATTTTTTTAAACTTGCAAACAAAAGCAGTTGTAGTTGTGTTGCCAATGCTAACTGAAAACAATTTCACTAACCGAAACATTTTTAAAATTAATTTAACTAATTGCTCGCAAGCAAACTACACCCGTTCAATTTTAATCTAAGCATACTACAAGCTTAGCTTTTTGACGTGCTCCAAGCCATAGACATGGTGCCAGAAGGAGTGAGGGACTATTTTGCTAGGCAAATCCCATCGGAAATTCCTAGGTTCTTTTACATGCCACAATCTACATGAGCACGAGACATCACAGAGTCTTTCTCTTCCCGAAAATGCCACGGGTGGCTGAGGCCAGACTCGAACCCAGTACCTCTGGCACATGAGACGGTCATGCTAACCATCATGCCACTTTGCCCCACAGCGTACTGGAAACCAGGAAATAAGGGAGGAGCAACACGGGAGTTCAAACCGGGAAACCTGTGATCTGTTACGGGCCGAAGAATTATGTCCACAATATGCCCCGGCCGCTGACGAAGCGTGGTAGTAGTTTACACCAATCTGAGCAGCAGCGCTTACGGGCAGATCATTATGATCACCAAATTTTCGATGACTGCAGCCATATTAAAGAAGTACCATGCCACAGCGACAAGTTACCATTAATTATTGGCACTGGTGAGAGCAAAGGAATGCACCAAAACATCATACCGATTGGCCCACCGTGGCTCCAGATAATATAAAATAAATATATGTACATACATCCGAAACAAAGATGACGGAACAGGTAAACAGTATTGCTTGCTTGGTCGAATAGCCCTTGTAATTCTGCATGCAATGCCGCAAACCGCTCGTTTCTAGCTAGTACGGTTCCTGAGATGCGACAATTTGAGCATCAGGGTTTAATAAGTCGCCATTTTGGCGAGTAGTGCTAAAAATCATGTGGCCAACTGCTGAATTTCCCTCGCAATTTGACGAATGGCGACCGACATTGGTGAAGGTTACGCAAGTAAGCCGACTGTAGGCTAGATATTTCAGTGAATTGTTTGCTAACATGGGTATAGTTTTTGAATTTCTGTCGAAACCTGACTAAAACTAAAATTAAACAATTACGGAAATGTCTAAGAGCCAAAACTCACTTGTGGGAACGGATACTTTGACGCAAGCAGATACCTCTTGTGGCTTCATCCTTCTTCCTGGGCATTCGATTTGAGAAGGAAAGCAAGTGGTTAAGTGCTTTCACCAACACGAAAAGAAAGAGCTACTGAGTAGATAATGACAGTAAGCTGGTGATCACTCAAGTAGAAAAAGTGATCATCCCCCCCGAGTTGAGCAACGATATACCTTGAGGCTAACACCTCGATAGAGATCAGGTCAAGCAATCTTTTCCTATTTTTGGAATTTGTTGGCAAATAGCTAACTAATGGACTTCGAGGAAACGAGAGATCTCTCTGGAGATTGAAGCTGACATATACTGAATAATTTTGCCCATTAACACTTTGTGTTAAATGTAAATCTTACAGATCACGATGTATCCATACGAAAGGCTTACGCCAGGAATCACGATGGGAAATGAACCAATAATTCCGAAATCTATTTTTATTTTTGGCCGAACGAGGAACGTTACCGAGGTTGAATACTCGACTACATTTAGGTTTGTCTGTGTGTTTATCTGTGATCAGAAAATTATAACGAAAACATGTGCAAAAGCTTAATTATTAAAGAAACAAAATTATTAAAATATTAAAACGCTACTCACAGCCACAGTGAGGTCGACGCCATACAGAGAGGAAAGAGTGCAAAAACCAGAACATTATTAAAAGTTAATTATCTCTGGCCGACAAGTTTCTGATGTTATATGTTTAGCCGCAGCACCGTAGCGACTGTGAGGAGGCTTGCAATATTGAAAAAAAAAGTGACCATCATTTTCGTGAAGAGCACCTTGATTTACTCTAATTTGCAGATTAAAATATTTTTTTTAAATCAAGGCCACTGTTCACGAAAATGGTCATTTTTTTCTAAATTACGTGCTTCGCTAGCACGACTGCGCTCACATATAACTCCAGAAACTGCAACCAAAAACTTGTCCGGCCAGAGGATAATTTCCGTTTACTAATGTTCTGGTCGAAATCAGGTTTTCATGTTTTGCGCTTATCTCACAGCACAACGTCGACCTCACTATGGCTGTAAGCAGCATTTTAACATGTCTTAATAATTTTTATTTAATAAATAAGCGTTTTAAGTAGGTTTCCTTTATGATTTTCTGAACCGTAACGACTGAAAGAATTCGACAGGCAAGTGAATTAAGTCAATAGCGTGAAAAGTAGCTATTCTATATAATTACCTGAAATTCACCAGTTCAAGGATGAAATTCCTACCATAAATATTTTGGTGGATGGGGGCTTAAAATTCGAGGTAGAGGAGTGGGCAAATAAAGGCGCAGCAAAACACTGGGCAAAAACCACAGGTTTTTATATAGAAAGTGGAGCAGCAAAGCAATGCCTGTAGAGCACGGGGTAGAAATCATACAAACTAAATGCAATTTCTCAGTCGACTGAGTAAATGTGATACTTCTTTCTGCTGGCCAAATAGCGCAGTGGCAGATCCAGAAAGAAAGCAGCAGAGAAGTCTGGGGGCACAGAGGGCTTTTAACAGGTTCAAACTGCTTAGATTTAATACTTGGTGGAATGGTGAACCCACCCACGTCCTAATTTTCCCTTTACTATTGCGTGATGTTATGCGGATATTAATCAAGGTAGGAATTCAACCTTGCCCTTGAATGATAAACACAAACATACAGAAGTACCGACTCGTGCAACCATATGAGCCTAATCTCTTGCGTAATCTGACATCGAACCTAGGAAATAATAGGAATGACACAGATTCAACCCGATTAAGGCACTTGGCCAGATATGCATTAGCGTTGTGTCATTAGTCACCCCAACAACAGCACGCAATCCCCTGACCAGATTTCCATTGTTACACCGGTATATATACTACCATGGTAAAGTTAGTTGGTGGTTGGCATCAGAGTGAACGTTTTGTTAATGTTTGCCGTTCTATTCTTCTGTGTATACGACCCAAGCAACTGATCAGAACGCCCACGCACTAGGCGACCAGGCTGCGTCGTCAGCAGACATCACAGCCAAAACACACGACGTGAGCCACGACCACATCTAGTGGCCAGGTTACATAAGCCATTTCTTTTCGATCACGTAATGGAACATGAATGGGAAGCAAGCTGCAGCAATTTGGCCCAGGGTGAAAAAACTCTGAAAAAAAAGAAGTTCTGGGTGTAACCTTTATTATAAACATACGATAAGAAGGGGTTGTTTGCAATATTTTATCAAGATAGGCAACATGTAAAACGGTTATTTTTTAAGTACACAAGGATGTCTGTAAAGTCTTTTGATATAGCACTCAAAGTTCTAAGATTTTTTATATTGATATGAAGAAAAAATAGATACAGTAGAATGGAAAAACGCTTACACACCCACAAAAAACACTGCCAAACTGACCATGAGCGATGCCTGCAGACGACGGGCCATTCTTGCTTCAGCTGCCAGTGCGGTACGTGCTATTGAATAATATGCAAATATCCGGTGTTACTGAGAACTCGACTGGAGCACAATTATTTTCCCAAGCTCTGTTGGTTAAATACTTCTCACCCGTTTTGAAGCTCTCAGTCCTCTTATAACAATATAGCACGACTGGATCGCAACAATGAACGAGGACGAGGAGTGCTGGGATCCATGATTGAGGGCTGGGATCCTGGATCCCAGACCCCGTTTGTGTTAAATGAAAAGTGGAAGAAAACAAACGAATGTAATAAATTTACTGAAACAAATAAAAAAAAAACAATGTTCAGCAATTCACATTAACTCAAAACATTGCAACCGCTGCTTTACAAACGTTGGTTTCAACAAAAAGGAATAACGCTACCGAATAAAATCAATTAAATGGAACAATTTTTGAAACCAACTCCACCTCAAACGTCAATAAAATCGTTTAAGAATTCGTGTTAATTACAACATTGCCACTGCTTTCAAAATTAAACATTTCTCTCTTCGTTGTTTGTAGCATTACGTGTTAACGAATATTCTACACAAACTTTCTTCTGGCTAAACGCAACAATGTATTCCACTCGTGCTCACTTGCGCTCAACAATGTACGTCGGACTGATAGCTTCAAATCTGGTTAGAAGAAGGATATCGCCCGCTTTCCTCATGCTGGAATCCAACAACGCCCTCGACATTGTTAGATCCCAGCACTCGGAAAGCGAGCGATATCCTATACGTCCCAACATTGTCAGGAAAATTATAAGAATGCTACTTGGAAGAGCGGAGTTTTTTTTAACCAGCATGGATTCGAAACTAAGTAATTAACTATGCCGTACACAGATTAGAATGAAAAGGGTTGCTGAGGAAATAAAATGGAGAAATCAGAGGGGTAAACACTTTTTTTTTCCTGAAAACTAACCTTTCTAGCACCAGAAATGACCAAACAAAGTATGTTACCTACAATGACACAACCCCAGGTTGCGTGCGCCTGACTGACATAGTTGTTGATATTGAAGGTGAAGCAAGCAACTACTTTTGAGGAGTCAAAGTGGGAAGAAAGATTTAGGTTTGGGCCTCAATTTTCGGACCGGGACGAGAATCTGTCGCCATCCACTCAAGAGTCAAAAAGGGTTGCATGGAGGTCAGCGAAAGGCAGATGTGCAAAACAAGGCTTGTCCTAGCCTTGCTGGTATCCAGAATTGGTAGACTCCTACATTATGTCAGCTGAGTTTAGGGATAAGGTTTTTGAGCAGGTGGAACAATCGGTAACTGACTCTGGAGACAAAAGAGCGTATTGGCGCAGCACAACCCCGTAAAGACGACCACCATGACAGGAACGTTCAAAGGCAAATACACTCGACGCAGTCATCTCCACGCAAGTGCGAAATATGTTTTACAGTGGATGAACCGACAATATAGCTTCCGCGCACGCAGTCATCCTGAAAATGACTGCGCTCCGTTTGAAAGTGACTGCGCCCCGTTTGAAAGTGACTGGGCCCCATTTGAAAGCAACTGTGCCCCTTATTTGAAAGTTTACAAGGCCGTACGTCTGTTTCCGTATTTCTTGCCTATCGTACCCATATTGTCTGATGCAACGGCAGGTGTCCAGATCCAAAGATCAGTGGTTGTAAAGCTACAAGAAGCAGATGGATGGATGGATTGACATGAGGGGGGCAACGATGTGTTCTGTACGTGAAAGCTGACACTTCCAAGGTCCTGAAGACAACTGATCCTTCTTCCCAGGCCTCCTTGGAAGCGAATATCTGTGGACCTCATTGGACCTTTACATGTAACCCGAAGGGGATTTAAATGGGTACTTGCAGTCCTTGACAAGTGCAGTTTCTGGCCAGGATTAAAGGCACTCAGGACGGCCAAAGCGAAACAAGTTAACGAGTGTGTAAAAGATGTCCTCGGATGGGAATTTGTTGAATACATCTTTTCACACAATGGGCCTTGTTTCTTGGCTAATGTTTGGAGCAGGTTGTAGGATAGCATCAACATTAAAACTCACTGCGTCACCCTCTACTAAGCTCTTGTTGAAACACATGTTGCATTGTTTCTGTGCCTCTCACAAGGAATGGTTATCTACCTCCATTTGCAGGAATTGGCAATGTGAAGCTCTGTGTATGAAAGTTGTAAATTCATACCCAGTGAGTTAACTATCGGACAAAACCAGACATATCTGAAGGGGGTAGAGTTGGCACAGTTAGACAATGGGACACTACTTGCAAAAGCACACGACTTGGACAAATTTCAGCTGAAGGCCTTGCAGCGTTTTCTGAAATGCACACTTTGGTGAAAGAGTCAAAGTGCAACTCTAAGGCTAAGAAAAGGGGTATATTCGAAAAAATCGGCAAACACCGTTCATAGTGGTAAAAAGCAAACTTCAAATTCGCACACATACACAAAACTCCCAAGTATCTTTAAATTTGCGGTGGATGACCTTAAAAGTTGGGGAATGTGAGTTATATGCACACACTAGGTTTAGCGGTACGAGGAATCAACTTCCCTCGCACCAAATTTATTATGCCTACAAATCTGCCCAAAACAACAGGTGCAACAGTAGGAAATAACCCTGGGAATAAAAATAAACCAGCATTACGAGACAAACCCAGCCACTCGTCTGGGCTTCCGCCTCAAAGGGGTGGGGGTGGAAGTCAAGAAAGCATAATAATAGCAAAAAAAAAATTTTCTACTTCTACGGAAAGGCACGTAAGAGGGTCCGCAAACCTACCCTTTCACACTGAAAGATGTGGTAGGGGCTGTCGTCTCAAGTCCCGAGTTCAACCAAAACATGGGACGTACGGGTCTGGGCCGGGCCCAATGTGAACGGTAGAGGCTCAGACGGCGGTCGGACCTGGACTTTTACTCAAGCATTATATCGCTTCCACACTGGACCCCGAATACTGCGTTTGGTGGCTGGGTCCAGACTTATATCCCCAGACAAAAACCACGGTTTCGAGAAGAGAAAACCCGACACCCGTATTTCCATACACCGTCCATACTGGACTCTGACATTGAGGTCAGGGTCTAGACTTTTGTCACTTGCTACGACATTTGCGGCACAATCGTTGTTGCTTTCAACCCTCCCTCTCCCGTCCCCCACGCCCTGCGTTCCTTTTATCTCACTGTTGCTTATAAGCCCTCTTAGGGTTAAAACGTTTCCCTAAAGTGTGACTCGCGCACAGACCATTTCCACAGTGGAAGTCAGCATCTCAAGTCATAAGAGTTCGACCAGGATTGAAAGTTCGGTCTGGGTCCGGGCCCGAGTCCAGTGTGGAAGGGTGGAGGCTCAGGATGTGCCCGAACTTTTGCCCCGGTGTGAATGGGATACAAGAGTGACAGAGCCTCAGTAACATTCCTAAATTTTCATCCGCACTCAGACTGGTGGAGAATGAGATCAACACCCTTACCAAGCAGAAGAAAATTTGATGCGAAGCGACACATTACTACGTGCCTACAAGGGCAAAATTGCTGCATTCGTATGGTTCGTGTTGCATTTATGGACTGATCTTGATATCTTTCTTACAGCATCCCACGTTTTTTGCATCCACGAGCAGCCAGTCTGGTCTGCACTTATGCATTGTATCCCACTAGCTGTTAATTAAGTGGCTTCAAGGACGTCGCCCTTTCCCCTCCAACAAGACCGCATGGCAATGGTCCCCTCGATTTGATGAATCGATGCAATGCAGAATTAACAAACTAATTACGAAACGTAAGCCAGACAGCTCCGAACGTAAAATGCAAGGGAAAATGTACAAAGTTTATTGCCGGCCTGACTATCTCGTGCTGTAGCGCGACAGGGAAACTCGGCTAGTGGCATCGTTCAATGCCTACTACCTAGGGTTGTCGTTTATTGTTTACGTACGACAGTTCAGTTCAAGCTGTATGGATTTATCAGCAGTTGTGCAATACATTCTGTCTCTCTGTAAAGCTAGATTGAAAGGAAACAATCGCAATTTTGAAACATCTGTTGGCAGTACGAGACTGCCAGATGTTTTAGACCCAAAAAAACTGGTCCGTTATTTAGGTGACTTCTGCGCTCAATGTGGCCACTGCATTGTGAGCTTTATTTATTTTGTGCTTTGAATAAAGTTGTCAACAGGACCGTAGCTCAAGGGAAACCAACTGAGCGGCACACCCCTCCCCTCCAAACTGTCTATTTTAAGAATATAAAATAAAAATTCACAAACGTTATGTTGAGGCTTACGTAATTAAATAGTAACAACTTCCACTAAATGAGAAACCTGTACTAGACAATTGAAGTGGTTAAGTCAACGAATGTTGACAAATAAAAAAATCAAACCAAGCGTGTTTTTTATAAAACAAACGTGATTTCATGATAATTTTGACTTCTCAACTTATCAAAAAAACCTTAATTACGGTAATAAAGAGATTAGAGTAAGATATTCAGCTGTAATATACTGAAAATAAACACTTTGAAATAACTAATTCAAGTAGAATTAAAAAATAGGGGTTTTTTTTCTTTTCATTTTTCGTATTTTTCGGGTGCAAGCCTCCCCTTAAGATAAGATGCAAGTACAGTGAAGTGGCTCTATATAAATCATTTTTTTTTTATTTCAGTTAACAGTTATCTGATCATTAAAGAAAAAACGAACAATCGGTTAAAGATTGTGTAGCGAGCGTTAAACCCAAGTCCAAGGATGTCTCTTCTTACGGCGTGGTGAAGTTGTCTGCAACGACATCCGTTAAAAAATATTTGTGCTTTACTACTCACTTCCACGGTTACACGGTTGGTTGGAATTCGGCACCCCCAGGAAAGTGGCGCCCTAGGCGGTCGCCTTGCTCGCATAATCCTTCCTACGGACCTAGTTGTCAATTTGTAACCACATCATTAGCTACTCGCCTGGTTGTGTTGTTATCTAAGGGCATGTGCTGCAAAGCCAAACAATTTTATTTTTAATCGTGTTTGAGCATCATAAACTTCGCGTGTTCCAGGGCTTAACATTAATTTAGGTTTAAAAAAAAGGCATTTATTTCCAGTTTACTAAATGTTGGCTTCCGTTCCTTGAGCAATGGATGAACACACGGAACAAGGGGAAAAAATGAACATTGTGTTTGTTCGTCCCGGAATATCTCGTTCATCACCTCCTGGTGGAACTATATGACACTCGAAACTACCCCTTAGAAATACTTAAAATGCTTGCTTCCATTTTGGTCCCGTGTGTCATGGTTTCGTCACATTTTGTCAGATCATCTTATCTAATGTAGACATACGCTAGTGCGTCGCGCCAAGTTAGGCAACAAACATCACATCAATTCAATTGTCGAGGTTGTTAACCATTGTAGCGCGACGCCATAGCGTCAGGTCTTATAACCTGAAGCATAGTTGGGCCTTGGTTGGGCACATTTCAGGTACTTGGGGAAAAATAATAATGCGGTACAAAAGCTTAAATTGTGTTGAAATCGAGAGCCCCTGACAAAAATTAACTCGTGTAGGAATGCCAGCTAGCTAGTCCGCTCATCCCCATGTTAAATCCCATAGGGTGAATATTCACCTATACAGACGTAATGCGAAGGCTTCCAGCTATGAATTTGGAAGAATGGGTGCAGTACAATACGTACTGCGTACCTTTTATGGTTTGGAGCCTGGATTAATCGCACCGAATAATACTTTGGATGATAAATGAAATTTTCAAAGCAGTCTTCAAGCTGTTAGAAGTGTGTATTGGGCTCCCCCCCCCCCCCCACAGGTCGTAGGCCCATGGACAACCTTCACGAATGTGAATTACGCAGCAATTACCAAGTGATCAGTAGTATATAATTAAATTCGCTCGCCAATGTCAGTATAATTCACTCACTGTGCGGGGGGAGGAAAAACGTTAGATTAAAGGAATTTTTTATGCTATTTTAGGCTCAAATATTTCTTTTAACTTACCATTGCAAATACAAAAGGTACGCACAGTGACATTCTGATTCTGAAAAAGTGAATGGTATTTCTCGATATTTTAGAAAAAGAACGTAAAAACGAAATTCAATTACCTTTCAGTGTAGCCAAGGTGCACTACTGGGCTATCTACATAATAAGTATAGTAAACAATAATCACTTGTATCGCTTTCATTCTTCGTGCCTAACAATTTCGTCTAAAACGTTGATTGTTGATGGGTAAAGTGAAAGAATTCATGTTTCAGCTAAAGGCATATAGTTTCGAATCAAACTAAGCCACGTTGTTTAAAACACGATGGAATGGCTTATTTCGTAAATTCGGCCTTTCACAGCGGAGCTGAATTGTTTCCAACTCCACACGAACAATTACTGCGGAGCACGACGTTTATCATTGCTATCTTGCAGAGTGGCCAGCAACAATAAGACCTATCTAAGTGATAACAAAACAATAATGAGGCATTGTTTTGCCGGGCGATTTGCTTTCTGCCTCTCCCAGAAAACAAAAATATCGAAGCAGCCAGGTTAAAGATTTCAACACCACCCGTCCGTACAACGGACTTCAGCAAGCAATACAACATTATCACACGGCGCAATTTTTTGTTCACACAACGATGCTGGAAAAATGCATCGATACCAATTTTTAAACCGTTGCATCCACTGACTTGCGTCACGGGATGCGCTGACTGAGTGAGCGAAGCGAACGAAAATCAGCGTTTGTTAGCCAGTCCGCGCAAAAATTGGATTGAACTAACTTAACTCGATGAAAGCATTTGTTGGCCAGTGTACACAAAATTTGGATTGAAGAAACTTAATTCGGGGAAACATGGACATACACATGAGCAACCAAACCGTGCCAGTGTTGCAAACAGTGGATCCAAAACCAGCCATGCGTAGCACGAGCTTCCTCTAGTTTACTTTAATGCGTCATAGCTACACGGAAAGAAATTTCAATTTTTTTCGTTCACTTCAAAAATTTGAAATCGGAAATTTCGAAAATCCATTTTCCTGGAATAAGAAATGGATTTTTCCACAAAAGACAAAAATGGTCATTACGTGCACTTCTTTTAATCTTAAAAAAAAAAAATTCGTCAGGTTACGTTTTTTGTGGACCAGACCACCCATTTAAAAAAAAATTGGATACCTGTATTTTGTGGACCACCAGTGTTTAACTCTCTCATTCGGAAAATACAAACTGAACTGACGGAAGCAACAGTTTTGAGTTTCAGGTTTTTATGCTGTCGCCATTTTGGCGATTAGTGATCAAAACCAAGTAACCAATAGCAAACGTCCCTACTCACTTGGGGTCACTACCTTTATTAAGAATTATATATTTATCTAGTGAGCTTTTATTGATTAACTGACGACGCACATCCTCCATGCGTTTTCATACCCATATGTCACTGCACTTCAACAACCATCTAAGCCCATAATATAGATTTGTTGGAGTCTTACCTTCACGATCTGCACCTTCCAACTCGTTATCTTCAAACTCAGCACCAAGATTTTCCAACCCTTCAGGCTTTTCAAAGGTCTTATAATTTCGCTCAACAGGTTCCATGATTACGTGGATGGGTTATGTAACGTACTGGTCGGTAAATCAATGCTTAAACTTGGAAAAACCCACGAGAACAACAGAAAATACAGTTTTCCCGATTGTTACAGTAAGTCATGACAATGCTGCACGGTGTCCAGCCTCACAAAATAATCGCTGAGCTTGATTGCACGTTTAACTCGGACGCTTTCCGATGTACTACTGAACGCGAAACTGCAAAACAGCTGAGTATATCATCCGTGGCGTTCCACAAAACCATATGTGAGCAAGCCAGCATATGTTTTATTCTATTGCCAACTGGAGGAAATAGTAATACCGGATGATCTTAGCGCGCACGCTACAATTTAAGTAGATCAAACATAGGGATGGACCAAAACATCAGGCAGCCCAGTCTAGCCCCTTCTACCAATAATAGCACATGTGGAACAAGGCATTCAGTGTAAACAAAAACATAACTTCACTGCACCGGCTCATGTACATCATGGTGGATTTGAATTCATCATGCGTTATTGTATTTCATCGTTCGGACGATTCAAGTTCACCGGAAAGGGACGTGATGCGTCGTAGCAAAGGTGAGACTGATTAGTCCGTAATTGTCACGGGGGCTAATAAGTTAGAACAGGGACCTCTACTTCTGTACCATCGGTTGGTAAAATCGAAGAAGATTTCAATCTTTAGGCCAAAACGCCTGACTGGAATAGGGATATCTCGGGAAACGAACGGTATACACGAAGTTTGCTGCGTTATGTTTTAGATTTATAAAGGCTACACAGTTAATGATTATGAATCAGGCGTGGTACGAGAGCAGCCTCAACATAAAAAAACGGGAAATTGCTACAAAAAAAATCAGAAAAATTTATTCACAACAAAAAATGAAGTTAGGAAAAAAAAAATTATTTTAGCCTACTTGTACAAGCAAAAACTAGGCCTCGCTAGGTCACCTTCGTGTACATTTTTTACATAGCCTACTTGCCTGCAGCAAATTTATAGGGTAATGAAAAATTAGGTACATTTTTCACATTGCCTACTTGCCTGCAGCAAGTTTATAGGGTAATGAAAAATTAGGTACATTTTTCACATAGCCTATCCTACTTACCTGCATCAAATTTATAGGATAATGAAAAATTAGGTTAAAATCCCTCCGGTATATTTTAACAGTTTCACTCGATACATTACCGGAAATAGTTTTATATAAACTGATTTATCTTTCATTTGCTGGTCTAAGGGTACGATGCAGATGTCAGTAGTGGCGCGTGAATGTTATTAGGCTTGTTTTAAACGGCTCGGTCCGAGCGGTATACAACTCCCGCCACATCGCTGGCAAGCCGTGGCCCTAGAGGAAGGATAATTAATCCTTCACTCAAGTTTGCGACTTGGTCGTACGATGTGTCACGTTGCAGCGGCCCCGAAATGAGTATGACTAGTGTCGTAGAGCAATGCGCGCTGCGGTCATTTGAACTATATTTTAGCGTAGGTGACGCAGAGTAAAGCGACCAGAACGGAGGGATTTATGTGCCTTTAATGTCGCAAAAATCATCTCGCACGAAAGAAAAAACAAGAAATTGAATGTGTTGGCAACATTTACATACGTTTGAACTAATATCGCAAAACTGAGTCATACAGGAAAGCCAACATGGATGCATGTATCTCTAAGAGGACAAAGAGTCTCATGTCCAAAATGAGAGGAAAAGTCCAAGAAGTATAACGAGAAAGACTTAACTGCAAAACTGTTCATTTTGACCAGCATGCGTTTTGAAAGGCCAAAACCGGAAGTAGCAAGAGGATGGATGACACTAAACGCTGAATTAGAGGTCGCTCAGAAGGGGAAAAACGGAATCCGTAAATACCACTGAACTTTACATAAATTATGCAATAAATGCATAAATTTTAATAACTCTGCATCGTTTAAAAAAAAATCTATTGACTAATAGCTTTCAGAACCACGAAATCGTGAACACTTTATGAGGTCTACCATATCAAGCAGCAATTGCCGCAGTGGCATTTGAGAGGGTTAATTGCAGCTATTAAAAACGCAAATGAAAGGAAGGCTCTTCTTTAAAAAAAATAGTTAAGTCTTGATCTCCTATCTTCACAAGAAAGACTTTCAAATGGGAGATAGAATTTTTCCATAGTTAAAAAAGTGAGGTACTGTAGCAGCTACAGTGTAATGTCAGTTTCCGAACTTGGTGGCAGCCCCCTTGTCTGTGTGTACGAAACTGAGTAAATATGTAGACACAAGCAGTTTAGCTTGCTGTTGGCCCCATGTTAAAAAAAAAAACAGGTTTCAATATCATAAACTGTGTTGTTTATGTTGGAAGGGGGGGGGGGCCCCCTAAAGTTGAGTCTAACCTCCATTTGTGATTAGCTGTTTAATACTAAACACTTGTAGGAAAATTGGTTTTCAGTAAGGTACTATCCTTTTCTGGAAAACTGATGTATTTAAAATCCCATTAATGCACGTCAAATCTTGATCCCAGTATGATAAATGTAAACAAGCCCAGTAAATCAATAGACTTTGCTTTTAGGTTAATTTAATTTTACACAAATATTCTCTGTAGTTTCTGGAAACAGTGTACCGATTTATTAACAGTTGTTGGTAATTTAAATATCTCAATGGAAGTGCTGTTTAAATATACGCAACAGACATCGCCATAGTTTCAACAATCTTTTTAGGGGCAGTTTCACCATGGTTTTTATGTATATTTGTGTAACGTTTTGTATTTTAATAATGCCACGAATGACAATGAGAATTCAAAAGTCATCGCAGTATGGACCAGTAGGAGAGCGCATGTGACGTCAGATTTTGCTCATCTTGGCCTCATATACGTCTGCATTATGTCTCACTGGAGCCACTCTGTTAGTATAAATGGCTAGCTCGATTGATTGTTATCTTCTTTTTCTACAATGCGTGTCTTACCAGACACTGGTCTGTACATCATGGCATGGGCCAACCCAGTATGGGGGAAGCCACAAATGCAGGCACGTGTGTAGGAATCTTCTATCGAGATATTCCTATGGTACGTAAAAGATTGAGCAACTGTGAGGTTGTGTTGTTTAAAGATGCTATGGCATAGTTTATATATCGTGGGACTCTGACCGCCTCCTGGAAGACAAGTACGACGACGTTATCTGTCAATAGTGAATATTTTAAAACTCGGCACAGCGGAAATGCTGTTATTAGTTTAAAGTTTAGAACAGTACTACTGTGGAATGCAGTCACCATCACATTATTACTGTAACATATGGTCTACCATCTAATAAATTCACCAGTATTTATAGGTTATAGTATGACATGGACTAACGTGACGGTAGACCGTGTACTTTAGTGCCACTGCTTAAACTAATGGAAGTTTGCGAAAACTTTAGTCAAGGTTTTTCTTCAACTAGTGGTGTCCACGATCTAAGTTTAATGCTGCTGCATATTAAACTAACTGCTTTTGAGCAACTGTACGTAACATATCTAATCCTTCGTTTTTCGAATCCTTCAACTTCTTAAGAAACTAACCTGCAGTAGTGATTACCGTGTGTGGTAACTAGACACAGCAACCAGAAAATTACTGCCCATTGCTATCAAAAGAAATTGTGAACCCCCCCCCCCCACGTTTGGGAGTGGGTTGTGCCCCGCATATCAGCATCATTACAAAATGAAAACAATGCTACAGACTGTTATCAATGAACACCCTAATCATCTTTAATTTTATTTGATACGAATGTTTACTTCATTCTTTCCCCAACTCCAATGAGTTATTTGATACAAGCAACAACATTAAATCAACTAAATACCTAGCAGGAATTTGTTTGATTTATTTGTTCTAAACGTGCTCACTTTTAAAAGGGTTTTTAGGACCCAAAAAAAAAAAAAAACTACTACGATTTATTCAACTCTATCACTTTCACTTGCAACTAAACACAAAAGTGATAGTAGTTTTTAATTTTCAGGTTTGCATTACATTCATGCAGCCAATTACAAAAGTGTACTGGCTGGCTGCACAGAGCATAAAAATGTCTATTATAAATAAACCTACAACCCCAATCCCCATAAAAATGCTACAATTCAAAAGAGTACAATCGTTTCAATTTTCCCCTTAATTTTAAAACAACCACAATGTAAATTTTTAGCTAAAAACCAATTATATGCATATGAACTGAACCTAATTTAATGCGCTTCCGTAAACCAATATGCATTTTACTGCGTCTCAATATGGCATAAAGCAGTTAACTCGAGTGCATTGGCTTTTAATCTTACGGCCCATGGTTCGAGGTCCTGTTTGGGTACCAACTCATGTCGGAGTCCTCGAAGGTGCCCCAAATTGCCCTTACCCCTAACAAGGCCAGGGTTTGATAAGATTCTTGGTCCAAAAACTATTTATTCAGGACCTTTGTGAGGACATGACTGACTGTTGCCCAATCAGCGAGCAGACATAAAGGAAGGCGGGACGGGAGGCCTGTGAGAAGTTATCTTCAGAAGTGGCGTAGCCGGAAAAAGATTTTGGAGGGATATAGGGTAAACTAGGGTGACAATGACCACATTTGGAATTAATTTTCTCTTATACATAGGTCACATTTTAAGCCAAATTTTTTTTTAATACTTTGAATTTTTTTTTATCATTACAAAAAATGTATTCATAATTTATCTAAGAGGCCACCCAAGGTTTTCACCCCAGATCTACTTCCAAGTTAAGGTAATCTTAAAGGTAATTAAAATTCAAAAGTCGCCGAAACAACCTTTCCGTTACGGCCACCCAAGGTTTTGTTGGCTAAAGTCATCGGGTAAATACCGCACGAAAAAGATACAATTAACATTTTGATTATGAACAGGCTTACGAGAACGTTTCCATCAGCAAGCTTGTGTCTCGTAAGCTTTCTGCTTTAGGCACCCAATCATTAGTTAAGTGTAATGAGCATGGGGTGTGCCATGTGATGAAAACTGGTGGTACCACACATCATCCAGATCTACTTCCAAGTTAAACTCGAGAAAGGCGGATCGATTTCCGGTAAAACAACTGTCAGGCCTGCAAGATTTAATTCCCCATATGCGTCCCATTTTCAGACCTAGTTTGAGCCTTCCAGTACTGGAACACAATTTACACCCGTATTTTTATGATCCTCAGAACATGCATACTGCACACTTTCATCCCTGCTGCGTAACCACTTCCAACAGATCTAGAGTAGATAGGGTATGGCATCAAACGCCGACGGGGAAAAAAATGCCATAGGAAAAGAAAACTATGGGGAAAAAAGCTGATGAAAAAAAATTATGTCGTTTTTGCAGTTTTTTTCGTATAATTACAGGGATTTGCCGGAGATACTTATTTTCACATTTTTCACATTCCTACTTTTCATTTTCTCATATTTTTCGTATACCTACTTTTTTTTTTGTACATTTTGCATGCACCTACTTTTCATTTTGTTTTACAATTTTACTTTTACTTTATTTTTAGTTTACTTTTTTGCATTAGTTTCTTCCTTATTCACACACAAATATATTACGAAGTTTCACAATACATCACGAGCAGGGCCGTAGGAAGCAAAATAAAAGTGGTACGGCCTACCCAAATCAGCTAGGGGGTCTGGGGAAGCACAGTGAAGTTCTCACAGCAGGGTTCCGGGCAAAACCACGGAGGTCGAAGCAATTTCTGGTACTGTAGTGTCTTATCTGGCTCTGGAGGCCATGTTTTGAACAAATATTTACGGTTTTCTTTTTTAGTTAAAATGTGGACCATAGCATGGGCAGATCTAGGAATTTATGGTGGGTGGGGGGAAGACTTTTTTTTGGCTTTTTGTAGTTCGCTCCACCGACCGGGATGCATTTTCCTGACCGACATTGACTTTTTAGTTGGACCCCCCCAATTTCGGCCATGAAACTACTTTGTGCTATTAAGTGTAAGCAGGAGTGTAATAAACCCTATGGACGTGGCATATGTCATTAGCTCCTGGTGTAAGACTTTGATTGGAAGAGGGCAAATTTTTGTGTTTATGTAAGCGGTTAGTGTATCAAATTACGTGAGGCTGGTGGGAAGTCCTTTTGTTTTTGAGTCCCAGTCGGGGTAGTTGGCTTTTCTTTTCTTTTTTCTCAGATTAGTGTATCTTGTATCCTAGCAAACCAGTCTTTAATGCAGCCTGTTTGCTTCGTTCTTACGAATTATTTTTGTATTTACGTCAGTTCATTTTAGAACTTTACCCTTATGTATTAGCATGTAATAATTCGTCTTCTCCCCCCCCCCCCACCCTTTTGTGTATGTAGGGCCGATGTTTCCTATTCCGTTATTAGTGACTTACAAAACTTTGAGAAAGTTATAATCGGTTGGCTGCTGTGTTGGGCTTTCTCCGAAGTTTGGTGTTGATCACTTGTTGAAGCTTAATTAACCGTTTCTTTTACTTCTTTCCCAAAAAAAACCCCTTCTCTTGGTCAAGCTGGTTAGCCTTCGTAGGGTGCGTGGAAAACAAAAGTTGCACTACGTGATGGTATATTATAAGCTTCAAGGACAGATGCTGCTCTCAAAGCTCTGCAGGAAAGCCACGCTCTCGTTACTGGGCCGCTTCAAAAGTTTGACAATAACAGACTCATTGTGTGTGCTTGGGGTATTTTAAAACTTGTGTGCCGAAAAGTGGTACGGCAAATGCCGCACCAGCCGTCCCGCTTCCTACGGCCATGATCAAGAGAAATTTTTCTTTTCTACTAAGGTATTTGGCTTTGGACTGAAGATTTCGGTTTCACCCCTTTTATTCTAGTAAATACGCCATATCAGACTGGGCGCCAGTCTTGACTGCAGAGTACGTGATTCGGCCAAGTGGCGATTCGATTCAACGACAAAGCAAAGCATATGAGCGAATTTCACTTGGGTCTTGGGGTATTCACACACTGCATTTTCATGGGAAATCATAAAAAAAAACCGCTGTTAAGTTCACGTGGAGAGAAAGGTGTTTTTTCAAGTCGTCCCTTGGTAAAAAAAAAAAAAGTTTTGACTCAGAATTTCTGTCAATTCACTTAGGCTACTACTTGCCTGTTGGTGCCAATGTGTATCGTACGGACCATGTCTAAATCTCAATTATGTAAGTAAATGAAGCATTAACAACGAAATTCTAATTACTTTTTTCAATAATCATAAAACTTTTGACTTCAAGAAACTATTAGATAAATTGTATTTTCAGTTTTGCATTCACACTCAAAAGGTCTACACGCACACTAATGTTTAAACAGTAAACCAATGTTAACGGAGTTCACTAATGTTTTGTATTTCGAAGTATTTGGCTTTCAACTTTGTATTTTACATTACATAAATGTATTTTACATTACATAAATGTATTTTACATTACATAAATGTATTTTACATTACATAAATGTCTTTAAACATTTCTTTTTCAAGTTCCTCGTCTATCATAGTCGGTGATGGGATTCGATCCGGCCTTCACAAGATTTTCGGAGCATGCTGCAGTCATTTTCCCTGCTGGTTGGTGGCATGCTTTACAAGTTTTGTATGGGTGTAAGAGAATAAAAAGGGCTCTATGCAAATTCTCAAACACGTGGATTAACTTAAAGTGAGACCTAACGTTAAGATTACCCTAAATCCTCTATTTGTAGCCGGGTCAAAATGACTGATTTTGAAAAAATTCTTATCTATTAATGGTTACCGCCATGTTTATGATTATTAAGAGTCTGTGACATTAATTGCCGTTTATAATGTTAGATACATGCATATGTATGTATCGACACCATAAATTTCCTTTCTAAATTTTGTAGTAGCCAGTCTCTAGTTGTAGCCGGTGTCTGGTTGTGGCACGTTCTCTAGTTGTGGCACGGTTCTCTAGTTGTTGCACGGTCTCTAGTTGTGGCACGGTCTCTAGTTGTGGCACGGTCTCTAGTTGTGGCACGGTCTCTAGTTGTGGCACGGTTCTCTAGTTGTTGCACGGTTCTCTAGTTGTGGCACGGTCTCTAGTTGTGGCACGGTCTCTAGTTGTGGCACGGTCTCTAGTTGTGGCACGGTCTCTAGTTGTGGCACGGTCTCTAGTTGTGGCACGGTCTCTAGTTGTGGCACATTCCCTAGTTGTAGCACGTCTCTAACCGTAGCACGTCTCTAACCGTAGCACGTCTCT
>JAHWFP010156645.1:4289-14874 GCA_023313725.1 Lithobius niger
CCTGCATTATTTAAATTACACATTTCACTGTTATGGGGCAGCTGTTCCCTTACATTTGCCCACCTTCATATAGGCTGTGCAGAAATGTCTTCTCCATCTGGCATTGTACTTGGTTTCATGAAGTCACGTAATCGGACTTGAGTGAAAAATATATATATGTCTGCTCCCGGGTTACAGGGCTTTACAAAGACACCAAAAATGCGTAGTCGGATTCAGTGCGAAAAAAACAAACCAGGCCACAGGACGTGAAAGACACCGTTTGCTCCCGGGTAACGGAAATGAATGAAGGATGGTGAAATAAATAACAAGATACATGGATTGAGTGAGCAAAGCAACCTTACCGCAATTACCCATCTACAAGAACCGGAATTATGTAAATTACACATTTCACTGTTATGGGGCAGTTGTACTCCTAGAGTTGCCCGTTTTCATGACGAGCTTTACAGCTAGTGTATAGAATATTGTGCAGATGATAGCCTGTGTTGTCATGTACTGTGTTTACTATTTTGCAGATAATATGTCGTCGTGGTGGTGATTGGTTTGTGTCGTTTGGGCGTCCTCGTAACAGTGGTACAAAGGTAAGCAAATATACATTTTAGAATTTGGTAATGGCAAATTGAATTAACCTTCCATGAGGTGCTGACTTTGTGATTGGCTACAACCCTTCAAATTGTCTCTGTCCCCGACGTAAATTGTTTAAAACAAAAGTGAATTTTAATTCAACATTTGCCATTATTGGTATCGTTTAACAGACTTAGCGTTACTCCACGAGTCTTTGAAAAAAAAACGTTTGCATGTCTATGTCTACGTTTTTTTTTTTAACCAATTCAGATTTTATAGTCAGGTGACAGATTATCAGGTTCTTTTTCAGCCAATCGTCTGCCTTGTACAGAGGTTTGGCTTGACGCCTGATTGGTTGCTTCCACCAGAGGGATTCTGTGAACAGAAGGTGCACTAATGCACGTCCATAAGTCACGCAACGCTGGAATTGTTAAACTAAATTTGAGTGTTTCCTATCTAAATTTTTCCATTTTATCGCAATTTTGTTCCACCGTTTTTACAAGAAGCTAAAAATTAGTAGTCAGTTAAAAAAAAATTTCTAATTTTAGAGCAGTGGCTTTTTGGCTTTGGTTTCTATCTCTCCAATTACAATTTTGCGTTTTGTCTTGTTTTATACACATTTTCCTGACTAAAATTTTCAATTTTCAAATAAAATTAAAACACTCGATAATCACCTAACCACCGCAAGACTCGCTTCCGCTTCAATCGTGGCATCCAAAAGCCTGCGTGCATGCACACTTTCTACATCCTTTGCCAGGAAAGCGGTCCGTCAGCCATGCTGTTTTTGCGCTCTCCCGTTTTTAGTTGCGTTTTTCTATGTTTTTGGTGTTTTTTATGCCAGAGTTGTTTTATTTATGGTGACTTGCGTACTTTCTACCATGTTGTTCACTTCTTTTGACGATGGTGCGTGCCCTCCATTGATAGTGATAATAATTAGGAATTTTCTAAGGTTGCACCGATACTGGATCAGATCGGCTGGCGATGGTATCGGCAACTTTCGCAGAAATATGGATAACTCTGGAACTGTTTAAGATTAAGACATGCGGTTCGCGGCGTTTTCCTCAGGAAATCAATGAGTATCTTCCTATCTATGTTTTAACTGTGGGTAACTATTTAAATTTTTTAAATAATTATTGGACTTTTGCAGAAAACCTACACCTTTGATGAAAAATTGGGGATACAATTTTGGGTATCGGTACCGGCGAATTAAGAAAAAAACCGGATCGGTAAAGTTGGTATCGGTGCAGCCTTAAAATTTTCCTTTATCGTGTCGCCATTCACCTGCACCCATTTCAAAACTGCAGCATCGATTGGAAACGAAGCACTTGGCACAGTTTCAAAAGTATCTAAGACCAAATTTCAGTTGATCTTAGATTTTTTTGAAGTTGTGCGTATAAGTGCTTCGTTTTCAATGGCTTGTGATTTTCAAAGTAAGGCCCTCTGTCCGTACTTCAGAAGCTCCATGGCGGAAGCAAGGACAACGTCCACTAAGCTGGAGGCGACACCCTGCCTTTGGTTTTGTTGAGGTCTTGACGATGCAAAAATGTAATTGGGGACGGTATTTAGAGCTAGAAACAAGATTTCTCATTCCTCAACCTGAATCGGGTATATCTATTTCTATCTCTAAATACCTTCCCAATTACCATACCAGCCTGCCTCCCCTCTTTGTTGCTGCTGTTGGTGCGCATTGACAAAGGATGTAGATAAAAACAGTGGAATGGGAACACTTTTTTTTTTCCTTTCAAGATATTAAAGGAGTGTTAAACAATTTAAGTTGTAAAACTTTAAGTACTGTATATATACGAAAATTGATTTTAAAACCTTTATTTCTTGGTTCCCGTGTTTATTGGAAACCGGAAGAAGTGGATAGGGGTGGGTGGATTAAGACCCATACTCATTGTTAATCTGAGTGATGCAGTAACTAGTGATTCTGCCTAGCAACAGAATAAAGCACAGTCAGTGTTCATACTTTTCTTATTTTCGTAATTCTTTTTCGGTTCTTATTTTTCCTACTATTTCTACTTTACTCCTATTTAAAAAAAAATTGCATTATAGACTAAGCCTACCTGTTTTGGATTTTTTAGCTAATTTTATTTGGTTTTAAAAATAAAAATTTTACTCCTCTTTCGTCGTTTTCCATTGTTAAAAGCAGCTGTCTTATTTCGTGAAGACACTACAGGTTTAACAATGAACAAACTTCTTCCCACAGAGAAACTGGCGTCTTACTAAATATTTTCATTACTATTAACAGATTTAATAAGAGCTTAACCCTTTGAGTGCTAAACCCGAGAAAATCTCGGGCCAAACACAAGCACAGGTTGAAGTATTAAAAACAGAGTCCTTACTCCGCGCGAGTTGGCCAACAATGCAGGAATGACAACAATACTAGGTTCCCTTAACAAGCCGACTCTAGAGACGGCCGTGGCCGAGTTGGTAGAGGCGTGTGCCTCACGTTTAACAGCTCCTTCAGGTTGCTAGTTCGAGCCCCGTCCAGGTTACCCCTACTTTTTTGGAGATATAAAAAAAATGCAGTTCTCAAAGGGTTAAGGCCCGAAGCCATGTGCTCAATCACAAAACACAAAATACAAATAAACTGTAAATTACGTTACAGCTTGTCTGCAACACTCCAAAATCAACTACCCATGGAGATGACACATGCTAAATCTAGACACACGCTAGTGTGTTGCCATCACATAATAAACAATGGACAATGCTTGGGCAGAACCTTAATATGACACGTTATTTCTAATGTTCCATCTTTTCGCAAACAAAATTGCGTGGACAATGGACATACTGTACACTTGGTAGACCAATCCGTACCAATTACAATAAAAAGGAAGCGAAAAAATTAACAATTTAATTGGAAATAAACAGCTTCACCGTTTACAAAAAAATGCATTAGAGCTCGTATCCCCCACACACTCACAGCTGTGATGGTAACCGAATAAAAACGGATTAGAATTCACTCGAACGCAACAAAGAATAATTTGAACTCCAATTCCAGGGAACAAGAATTGTGACATGCCAACCTCCATGCGCACGTATACATGTACATTACTAATCAAACAAAACGGTTGGATATTAAAAAAAACGCACACAAAAAAATACAATATATTATGCACGCACACGAAACAGAACGAAAGCCTAAACTCACAAAAACACACAAAAGAGACACAATTGACAGCAAAACACCGACAAAATTAAATGATAAATGAACAATAATTGCTCGCACAAACTAGAGCTAAAACAGAAACCATAAAAAAACTGCTTTAACTAGGAGTCTGCTTGTTTCACAACTTATAAATGCACACAAAATATACATATAGCCACTCGTACGAAACACACTTAAAATATAAAATAACAAACACACAGACGAATATAAAAAAAACATTTTTAAGCACACACAAACGTGCACACGCACAAACGTTTAAACATTTCAAACTCAAACTGTGTTCACTTTCTGACATAACCACGGAGTAAAAACGGCCCTGGAAATGGAGTTCAAATTAAAGTTCTTTGCATTCGATTGAACTCTAACCCATTTTTATTCATGTACCTTCACATCTGTGAGTATGGGGATACGAGCTCTAATGTTTTTTTTCTAAACGGCAAAGCCGTTTTGTGCTCAGTTGATTTGTTGGCTTTTTGTTGTTGTCTACGGAAACAATATAAACAGCAGACAAAGAAATAGTTCGAAACTGAGCAACAATGTGCACACGTTCTACTAACAATGGAGTCGGAGTACAAATTAGACGTCGGTTTTCTGCAACAATGAGGTAAGACTGCTGCATTGTTATTCTCGGGCTTCGCCCTCGAAAAAAATACGGTAGTCTTAACTCATTGTTGCAGAAAACCGGCGTTTAACCAGTATTAAGCTTTATTGTACTAAACCTTGCTTCTGCAGGCTATTTATTTATTTATGTATGTTCCATGCACAAGGTACAATATAAAGGATTAAAAACAAAAAAGTTGAGTAAAAACAGGACAACTACAGCTCGGGGAGGGGGGATGAATTAGGACAGTAGACTATCCTGAGCATCTTGCAGGACTGCCATGACCTGAACATGGTCATGAGCACATTGCCTCAAAATTGTTAGGCCCCTTGGTGTTCGAACTTCGCGCCAGCCACCAAGTGACAATAGTCCTTTTCCAACAGTGCCTCCCAAACCAAAGCTCCAGCTTTCGGGGCTTGCATATTCCAAAAGCGGTCTCACAAAGACCTCAAAAGCCCACACATGAACTGCTACATTTGCAGAAGTAAAACATCGTCTGACAATAGCCAAACGGCGAAAAGCGTTTGCCACAATCTTTCTACAGTGGGTTGTCGATTTCAAATCCAGGGAAAACCAGACACCCAGATCTTTAGTTAAAGTCACAGAGGATAATATTGTATCTGACAGCTTATACTCTATACTTGTTTTTTTTTTACCTATGTGAAGGCAACAGCATTTGGCAAATGAAATAGGCAATTGCCATTCCATCGACCATTCATAAACAGAATTTATCTCATTTACTAAGTTTACACAGTTTTCGTGGCTGACAATTTCGGATCCAAGTTTAAAGTCGTCTGCAAACTTAAGCCTCAAACAATGTTTTGAGTTCGATGTAGATTGTAAGTCGTTTAAGTAGATTACGAACAACACTGGGCCCAGTACAGATCCGTGAGGAACTCCACTCATTACCTGGCGTGAGTCAGAGAGTCATCGATTCTCACCCGCTGTGTACGGCCAGTAATAAATGCCTTTATCCACTGCAGCAGGTTTCCCCTCGCTCCCATTCGTGGGAGTTTGTACAATAATTTTTCAATTAGATATTAATTTTTCAAATTTTCAAATATTTTTCAAAGATTTCAAATTTAGATATTAATAATTAACACAACTGAAATCTTGGAACAAGGGCTACAAGTTTTTATGAATTGTTACAAGAGTTGCATGGTGAAAAGTGGGAAAATTAGGATTTGCAACTCGATTTTCACGTGATTCGTATCACTGAAGCATTTTGAGTACGGTAAGTGAACGTTTGGGATTACTGAAAAATAAGCCTTTATTTGTTTTAGCGTGCAAAAAGACTTGCAACCCTCGCAGGCCCAATTTTTTTTTTTATTTTCCGTATTTTATGTAGACGCATATAAATGGGGACAAAATGATAAGTGCCAAAATTTCATACCGGGGGGGGGGCGCTTCTAACTGGGTAGGCGTTTATAATCTGGTAAACACGGTACGGTTGATGAATTTTTTTTATTTGCGCGTACCTTATGTGATTTCTTGCATGTAATGGGTGCATTACATATTTGCATGTATTTTTTTTTCTGACTCATATTTACTAAGCAATACTTGCATACTTGCGCTGAAATATTTTTTCCTAAGCACGTGGAGGGAGGGATACTTTCTCAAGTAAAAACCTTGCACCGTCTATTGGTTGATGGCTGAACTTGTAATTTTCTTCCTGGCATCCCAAATGCTCTAAAACTTAGCCGTCCCATGTTAGGGGTGATACATTTGCCTTTTTTTAAAGTACAATATGTTATTGCATTTTATACCAGGTCAAGGACATGTTTTCTGATAATTAGTACAGAATTCTGTGACATTTTAAATTATGTGTTGACTTGTTTTCTTTAATGAATTTCAGTTATTCAACATCTCTGGTCATGTGAACAACCCATGCACAGTAGAAGAAGAAATGTCCATTCCCTTGAGAGAATTAATTGAGCGACACTCTGGCGGAGTGACGGGTGGTTGGGACAACCTAATGGGAGTAATTCCTGGTGGCTCTTCTACTCCAGTCATCCCAAAGAGGTAAGAATGCAAACAACCATTTAAGCTGAAGAATAAATACCTGCACATCATGATTCGCCCTTCAGTCCCGACGTTACTTCAGCGTCATACGCAAGCGCATAAGATGGCAGTTCCAGGTGCTTCCGTTCAGTTTGTCATGACATGCTCTCTGGCTGTTCACGAAACTGACCAAACCCATTCTTCGCTGGTGCCACTCCAAAAATCTTGTCCACGCCTAGCTGGATGATGCTGCTCCACCACCAGTCGCCTCACGGCCTGTTTGACCCTGTCATCTGGCTGTTCGACCAGTCATCCTAAAAGATTTAGTTTCTATGCTTCGACTTTGCATTCTCTTCCATAGTGTGTCTTCCAGTGAGCAGGGTCGACATGCTAACTTAAAAAGTATTGGAGTTAACACAGAAGCATCAGGTCTCACTTAGGAATTAAGAAATTCTGGAATCTGTAGTCCAGTTGTGTTAGGAGGCAGGTGGCACACTAGACCCCTACAGTAGTTCATCCCCTCCATCTGTGGTCCCCGATAATAAGGGGTTCATACTGTGACTTTGCCATGGTGGCTGAACTCCAATTTCCTAGACGAGGCATTTTCCATGGGGAATGATATCCTGGATTTGATGTGATGATCCCCAGTTGCTTCTCTGGAAGGGTGTGACGCCTATCTGAACATATGCATGTGCCACATACATTTTATTTCATAGTATAGTATTTCTTTTCTCTATTTAGAAGGGAGCAGAATAAGAATAACACTTAAAACAGTTCTGCAGCAACTCCTTCCTTTCTTACTATCTGTAAAATACTTCCGTAATTTGTGCTAAAATCTCTTATTTTATGTTTTTTATTGCACAACTTAATTTAATTATTAGAGTCGATTTATACTCTTCTGTGTACGGTTTGTCTGTCTGTCTATCTGTGTGTTCGTGCTACAGCGTTGAACGAATTATCGGATTTCTGTCAAATTTTGCACTCACATTCTTTGGCACATTTCTAGGTCTAAGTTCAAAAATGGGTCGAATCTGTCGAATCTTTTATTAGAAATAATTAAAGAATTTTGTTCTCAGCAAACGTATGGAGCGTTATTTTTTCTTCAGCCGACTGATGTCATCCATCCATCGACCAATGACTGATAACTATGTAGCATTAGACAGCGGCTGACGTCGCCACCAACCGACCAATGGTTGGCAACTCTTATAGAATGTTCGCTTAAATTATTCTAGGTCCTTGGTGTAGGCAGGTGTCCCCACTGATATGGACAATATATCTGGATAACAAGCTTACATAGTCATGTCGGCATGCGAAATTAGCGTAGACTTGGGCTACTTGTTTAGACAATCGTTCATGACTTAAATGCTTAGTACTTTTTTTTGGAGGGGGGGAGGAGGAGAAATATTTAAAACAACTTATGCTGTTATGACATTTTTTTTTCAGGGGAGTGACGGGGCCCCCGCCCGCGAATTCATACAACTACTTTTGGGCAATAGTTATTTCATCCATATCAGCCATGCCGTGTGGCAACGTCGCCATCGGATAAATGAAATATTCAAAACGCCGAGACTAAACGGTTTGGATGCCTCCCGTTTCATAAAACTGCCAAACGGTGCTGACTATTTTTAGTGTCGATTCAATTCACTAGTGTTCGAATTAAACTTACAGTTTAAAAATGAAACCGATAGAAGAATCGTAGTGGGCTCGTCTTATTGAGTGGTGCGCGCTGCAATGCCATCCGATCGCAGCTGATCAAAACCTAGAAATGCAAGCGACCACTGGTTTTACGGTTGCATACACATCGCGACCAAGAAATCATTTGGGTTTTGGGATTGTATTCTTAGGTGGGGTAATTACTCACACGTGTTAGACAATTAGTAGCCATATCTATCGCTGTATTCGCAAGAGAAAACAAATCGACTCACACTAAAATTGGTTTAAGCAGGTTTATTTGTCCAATAATCCAGTTCAATCTGGCTCCCTCCAGGGGCGCTGCTTCGCATTCGTTACTAATGCAAACATGCCACCAACTTGTATCTCTTTTGGGCACGAACGTGATCGTTTTGTGCCCGTTATGCTTGTTTTTTTTTTCTATTTCACCATTGCCAACATGAATACAGAAAAATTAATAGACTTGCAGGGGCCGAATTTTCAAATTTTGATCCGGGTGTAATTTAGGTTGCACCCAAAATCTGTTACTGGGGTGCAAAAAAGTCTTTGGAGTGCAAAACCAAAAGGTAAACTAACACTGTGGTCTTATATTTTATATATAGCCATTGAATATTCAAACATTCAGCATCTCTATCTGTTTTCCTGAACTTTGCTTAAAACTGGCTTAACTTCACTATTCAACTGAAAAACCTTTATCCATAGTTTTACCAAATGTAGTATAAAATGGAGTTTAACTTCTTTGGAAGGAATGTTGTCACCGGAAATCTAATTAAAATACCGCAAACCGTGAGTCTGTAGCTTGTACGGTTCAAAAGTTATGAAAAATTAAACTTTGTCGTGTAATTTTATACTCGCAAGAGCTGCATCAGGAGTGCAAAGTGCGATTTTGGAGTGCAATTTGCCGCTGTGCATCCAAATATTTCGACCCCTGGGTTTGGTTGATTCAGGTGACTTTCCTAAATGCACGTACGTCAAAACTCCCAAACATTCCGATCTGGTGTATCGTAAATGCAGATTATGTAATTTTAACTCTGTCAAATGTAACATTTGCTTGCTTCACATGACGACACTATTGATAAAGGGCTCTTCCACCTGGAAAAAGCCTGATAAGAAAAAAGTGCGACGTAGTCGGTCTGCCTCGTTTGATTCCAAAGAATCCCCCTTCCCCTGCCCCCATTAAATGCTCGGGTGAATCTATTAAAACATTGATTGATCTTGTTAGGCAAAGTTGCATATCGATCTACCAGCAGAATTACTCTAACTCTTTCTCGAGCAGAATGCTTGCGATGACTGTGATGATGCCTAAATTAGCTTCTATGCCGTGAAAATTTGCATTACCTGATTTTTAGCATTCTCCTTCTCCCAATGCTGTTTCATCTAGAGATTAAGCTTTGGGTACCGCCAGCATTGCTACCTACTGCGCATCGGTTATGCGCAGCCTCCTTGATATATAAGCCAAGACGGCGTCCGTATTTCCATCTTTTCTTCTCTATGCCCCGACACCGTCGGACCTGCTGTTTCTTTATTGTTTGCGGTCACCATACCTCGAACCGAAGGTACACCACGGGAACTGGTGGACCGGTTTTCCCCTTTGGTTTCTGTTCACCCACGGTTACCTGTGTTCTACTACTGTTTTGGCAGCTTGTTCTCTGTGCGGACCATTCACCGCTTCTGTCGGTCGCGCTCCAGACACGGTTCGTCGTGGACTCCACGAACTTTCTGGTCCTTCGGACCAGAAGTAACATCCCTCCTTCACATGGTTCCACTTCTGTGTGGACAGCCGTAACGGATCGACATTTACGGTCTCCAACATGCTGACCACCAGGAAACTGTTCCGAAAGCCGTTTTGAAACTCCGAGTTTAAGCTCGACAGACTGCTGCACTATGAGCGCTTCGCCATTCCGCTGGTCCCCTGGACCTTTTCCTCTTTCTTCTCGTGTCGCGTCATCCACGCAGCAGACGAATTGGTCACTCAGTTCCACATCGATGTGGACAGCCATAACGGACCGACCTTTACGTTCTTCAACACGCTCACCACCAAGAAACGGTACCGAAAGCCATTTCGAAGCTCTGAGTCTAAGCTCGACGGACTGCTGCACAACGAGCGCTTCACCATTCCGGCGGTTCCCTGGACCTCTCCTCCTTTGCCCATGCGTCAGCGCGGGACTCTGTGTAAAACGCTCAAGTCGGAGCTTTCCTAATCTTTCTTCTTAAAGCACCACGTCGTGTAATTGCTGTTCTGGCTCTCCCGTCCACTTCATGCGTCAGGCATTCTTCTCGGTCACCGGGTGCTACCTTCGGACCATACGGGGCGAGTCGGTCCACACTTGGTTCACCCTCGATATCTCTCTTCGGTCCCTGGCGGTGCCCACAGTTACCTTGGACCGCCTCTCCACATTCCTGACATCTAACCGTCAGGTGCTCTTGTCCGTGCAGTACAGCATGGGGAACGGGGTCACCGGTAACAGGGCAACTAAATATCGCCTACTTTCCTCTTGATTCCCCCTGTGGGCTGGGGGTAGAATAAGCCCTCCGTACCCCTGCGTGTCGTAGGAGGCGACTAAAAGGGAACCCAAGAT
>JAHWFP010156647.1:0-25263 GCA_023313725.1 Lithobius niger
GAATTTATTTTCGTGATACAAAAAAAAGCGTTATTAGTAGCCAGTAGCCAGTAGTAAGTAATTAGGCCAATATCAACGTTATTCACGTCGTTTTTTCAACAAGAAAACGGTAAGCTGTGTCTTTAATAGTGACTTTTATGTTGTCAGGCGACCAAAGTCTCCCGATTAAACAAGTTTCAGCCTTTTCTGTCGCATAGTTATTTATCCTCAGATGGCTGAAAACAGCCAAACTACCTTTGCATTAAAGACACAACGTGTCTAGTTGTCGCCATGCTCATATATACATATTATCTGGATGTTATCATTTATCTTGGCGGGCGACACACTAGCGTGTGTATTGATTCATTGATGACACCTTAGTACTCTTTTCAACTAGCATTCGTAAATGCATTTTACAATTTTTAAATAGCTATCATCTTCCCCTACAGCTTACAATGGAGGCACCTAACAACAATAAATTGCTTTTCTTGAAATTAACTGTCCATTTTCGTAACCCAACTCAAACAACTAGGACTATTAACTTTCAATCATATACTGACCCAATCTATCTAGTAGCTGAACTAAAAAACGAGCTACGGCGAATTTATACCCATTCCACCAATGATTGATGAATTCAAATACATCTTCCGTAAGTACCTTAGCAATAGATTTCCATTACCCACTATCAGGAAATATAACTTTAATTGGGTCACCACATCTCGAAAACAACAACAAAAACTAGATTTCTTGTTGCCCCTTACAAAAAAGGAGTACCTAAACGACTTTGCAATAAGTTGCACAGTGATAATCTGCGCCTTCTTGGTAAAAATAGTGGCGATCTTCACAGCCAATTTCTGCCTCACTCTCCCCTCCCAAAAGCAATTCTACAATATTTCGGCCAGATTTGCAAAAGACCCCATTTATAACATACCTTTGGCCCATTCTCGATGCACAGCCAGCTATGTAGGCCAAAGCAAACAGGAAATTTGTAATCGTCTTAGTTCCCAAATATCAAACATTAAATTAATGAAACAAGAAAACTCACTTGTTTAACACTTTCCAAAAACAGGGCATAAACTTTATATTTCACAAGCAATAATTTTATTTCACATTTCAAACACCAAAACAAGAGAAAACTTAGAAACACTTTGTATTCATTTAACCAAACCACCTGTTGATAATCACTTGATACTTAGACCCAAACATTAACTTATGCAGTCATGCTTGGATCAACACATTTCCACAAATCAAAATGCAGGTACCAACTATTTAGGCATTTGCCGACCTACTTGTCTTATCATTTTGACCTCCGGACTTGGGTAAGTTAGGAGCTGACTGTTGACACATTCCTTCGAATTGTGCCAAATTTTTTTATATTTAATTTTTGTTTTTTTATGCTAGCATGGGACATTGCAGCCTTAAGACTTGTAAGGTTTATAACCATGATCCATCTGTTTTGCTGCTGTTTTAATAATTTTTAATTTTTAAGTGGTTTGACATGTTTTAACCCATAAGTTGAAAACGGTTTTGAACTAGGAACCGAAACGTCGTGATTTTGTCTTTCACTTGCACTTGCTGGCTACTCTGTTTGTGTTTTAACTTAAAATACGCTTTTGTAAAAAGGCAGCTAATAGGGGGAAATGTTTTTTTCCCGGAAATGGACATTCAGGTAATTCCCTTCTGGTCTGGGAAACCCCTCAGGTTCAGGGTATTTCCTTTCTGGGCTAGGAAATCAGCCTAAGTCCAAAGGATTTCGCATCTGTTGGACAACATCACTTCTTATCACGTGACCGAAGATGGCTGTCACCATACGTATGCCGCCATCTTTGATGACAACACTTTCGGTCACGTGATCCATGCTGTGCCGAAAAAGCCTTAAATTCCGAGTGACTGAAAAATCCCCTGGGAATTCCCCTTCTGGGTTGGGAAAATCCCTTAAGTCCAGAGAGAATGCCTTCTGTGCTGCGAATGCTCTTCAACTCCAAGGAATCCCCTCGTAGAGAAAATGGGAGCAGAAGTCCCTTCAGGTCCAAGGGGATTTCCCCCATCCATGAGGATCATCTTTTTGTGAAAGGGAATTCTCCTTCTTACTCGTGGGTATTGCCAGTTCAGGGGCTTCCCTTCTCTTTATCTTCAGATTGGTTGAGAATATGGTTGGGGAAATATCCTCCTACTTATTTGTGATCGTTCTTATTCCAGGTCAATTCCCCTTCTAAGTTTGTTTTGATTGGCTGCGACGATAAACACGGGACTCCTCTCTTGCCCATTGTTGTAATAGCATAGCATACCTTAACGCTTTAAAACCACCACACATCTCCTAATCCGCCGACTTTACTTCAAAATGGTTGTCTCGCACCCGTTAGCCCCCTCCCCAAAATGAAATCATCGCCAATTACCCGAAGATCACCACAGCAGGTCATTGACTGGACTGGTTGCGAGATGGCCCAGCCAAACAGCAATTTTTGCAGAGCAGGCATGAATGTTGTTGGATGTGTAGTTGTCAGTGCAGTGGACTGGTGGAAGTGGGTAGAGCTCGGGCGATAATAATTCTTCTGGGGTTAAAGATAGAACATTTTAAATATCCGTTGTCTGTGCAAGAGAAAGCAAACTCACACGAGAGATAATTATTTTCTGGAGGAAGTGGTAAAAGTATGAACGATTTGATGTCTTGAAGAACTCTTCAGAATAAAACTGAAAAATCATTGTGTGGTGGCAGCGAAACAGATGAAAATATGAAGAAATATATATTTATGCTGACCATTCGTTTTTTTACTGGTTCTCAGTAAGGAGTACGGTTTTTAAGTTATACCTGTCGTGAAACGTTGTGTAGTTTTAAGAGAACTGGAATAAATATGTGCAGTTTAGTGTGTTTTGAATCCTGCCAAAGTACTGAGGCATCGTAGTGGGTGATCTCACTCTCTTAAACAAACTTAAGGGAGGTGAGATGTAACAGGTAACACCTAGTTCCAGTCATAAATCGATGGGATAGGGAAGCACACATTTCTTTACTCCTCACTATTGTGTAACGCAATGCAGATAATGGACTGTTGTAGAGAACATTGCCCTTGGATGATAAACGCATTAATTAGGGAAGTATAGACTCATGCTAACACACTGAGTCGTACTTTCTATAAGTGCCTGATTCTCTTGAGTAATCTTACGAGGCCCTTGAAAAGGTGGGCAGGTCACCCATTTCCTGCTAAGGAAACTTGGAAGGTACGCGGGAATGTTACGTTCCTGGTCAACCCAAAGTAGCGTTGCACACACATTTCAGCAAGTAATCGCTCATCTTCCGGTTAATGCTAGTGCAACTGGGTAGTATAAATACAACCAGCCTTAGCATATTTATTGAGTTGACGTTTGGGTTTCGTACTGAACATTTGGTTACTGTTAGGCAGCATAGCCTTCCGATACTGTGACCCCTGGGACCGCTTAGCCGTAACCGTGGATGACCAGGGCCCTACTGTAATATGTACCATGAAGTCCCTTAGCTTTACAGTGGATACAAACCTAGAATATGCAATAAATAAATAAGAAATCACAAGGTAAAGGGTAAATGACGCAAGCAGTCTGCATTAAAGACTGTCCTTGTGAGGAAACACAATACACTTGAATATGCGTTAAAATGCAGAAGTCTTAGGTTGTTTCTAAATAAGTGTTGAAAAACATGAGAAACGTTTGGTTTACATGCAAAAACATCGTTTTCAAATGCATGATCTCATCATTGTGATTTCATCCTTCTAGACATTTGTAATTATGCTTACCTACCAATATTAATATATTCTGATAATGCTTTTTTTGTAGGAGCATTCAGCATTATGGGTTTATGATCCTATGCTTAAACTAATTTTATTGCATTTATTTAATTGGACCTAATCATTGTAACCGTACTTTTAATAAGTAATGCGTGTTCTTCTACCTACATACAAGTTTCTCTATGAGACTTTAAGGATACAGTTAAATCATAATTAACAAAATATGTAATTTCCTTGTAAAGTATATTAAAAATGGATCAAAATAGATCTTTTTCTACTCAGGAATGTAAAATTTGTTCAAAAATTGAGGATTACGCTTGCACATGTTGCTGAAATTCCACTTTAAGTAAATAGACTTATGCAATACTTATTAGTTTTTCTTACTTAGTGTGATATGATGACACGTGCCCATAGGCGAGGGCACTTCCAATATGGTCACCGAATTCAGTTGTGTCAAATCACTTGCTGTTTCACCGAACTTCTGTAATGCAGTGAAATAGTATCAAGTCAGGAAAGGTGGACAATAAAGTTTTTACATGCAAAATACCCTTAAGTGTAGTAATGGCGTATTCCTTTTGCACCTCATAATGCTCATAAAGACGAGCGCGTTTTATTTTACCGATTTAGCATGTAATTGGTATTTGAACCAAAAGTACAATTTCGTCGCTGTTTCCTAACTACAAGAATCGTTCGGAAAAATAACAGAAACTCATGACTAAGGGGTAAAGGCACTAAAAACTTTCGTCTTTCAAAAAATAACAGATAAACCGTTCATACGTTCGGGACGTTGCGTATGAGAAAACTCCTGATTAATTTCGCTTCAAAAATTTCGCTTCCAATAAATTTATATTTGAATTTATTTTGAGAAAATTTAAATTTGAGTAAAAGTCTTGCAACTTTCCAGGTTATATTCGACCACCTCACATTAGAAACTTTTTCTTTACCAGTGTAATTTTTACTAAATGAGTTTGGGCTGAAAATTCACAAAGTAATAAAGCTATAGTATTGAAGTCGATTCTGTTAGAGTCTTATTATGTTTAACACATCCAGACTACAATACAAACTACACTACACCCCGCCTACAAAATACAATACTACGAAGTGATACAGATTATTGATTAAAGAAAGACTCAATCCATTGAACCATAACGAATAATGTTGGGCAAAGATGTAGAATGTCTACAGTATAATTCTGTGAATGTAAGTCGAAATTAAATATATATGCTAAAACACACATGCAAGTCATGGCAGGTGAAAAATAAAAAGGACGTAAGTAAATTGTATGAAAGTTGTCGTGTAATCTCGCAGTGATTTACAGTTGAAGCATAATTTCCTGTACAAGATGGAACTTACTGTCCCCAGAGAACTACAAGTAGAAACCAAAAAATTACTAGGCTTCGAAATACTCAAATCATTCCAATGATGCATTGTATGTAGCACTACAAATGATTAGTTAAGAATATTTAATAAATTCATTCATACAGCAAAGAAACTGTATCGGACAGAGAAGGGAGCTCATCCTCCACTTATACCAGTCCGAAATTAAAGGAGCAGCTAACATGAATGAAAAGAAACAATAAAAACATTGAAAAAGGAATAAAAATGCAGGTCAAGTCCAATGTACAATCGTAAAAACACTTATTATTGAAAACTTTAAAAATAAAAATTTGCTGCAGATGTAATCTGCATGACAAGGACCTGAGGTTTGCTTACTTCTATTCGACATAAAACTAAAAATTATGAATTAAAACTAAAAATTATGAATTGCAAAAGTTTAAAAGTTTAAATGAAGACAATGGCTCGGCTTTAAAGGAAGGGTTGATGGAATGAGGCTCGGGTCACGAATGCCTTTCCACCAATGTTATACCTACCAGGGACACGATGGTCCCCGATGGCATCGCCAAAACGTGAGGGACAAGTGAAGGGAAATGCCGAGTATCATTGTCAATATTTTTTATATAATAATAAACTAAGCATCACAAAGTTTGGCCAAGCCAATTGTCAATCCTAATGTATAAAAAAAACAATAATAAAAATTCACCACCGCCAAAGTGGTCAGCACAGAAGGGTTGTGAGCCGGTTATACCATACCAATCGTTTAGTAGCGAGAAGTTACATTGGTCTTTTAAGAACTACTACTACTGCTACTACTAGACAACTACTAGAACTACTTCTTCCATAGATCTGTTTATATCAGATTTCATCAAAAAGCTCTCCATCAAAGACATAAGTTATTAGTCTCTGATGAAACTTTTAGTCTGCCTGCATATTACAGTGTAGGATGCAATTTATCGTGTTTATCTTTTTTATCTTGCTACTTGGGGCAGTTCTGTTGGTGATGCCTCAGCACACCCCACAAGTCGGGAGGGCTCCGAAGAAATGAATCCCCCATAACAAGAGTGTGTGTAAAGAAAAAAAATTCTGAATGTCGTGCCTGAATTCGCTAAACTAGTCACTAGTTCCTACTAACACTGACTGGCTAGCAATCCACTTAAAGACGCAGGTTTTCCCTGAACAGTTATTTTCAAATCCCAAACTCCCTGCCAGTTATGTCTCTTTTAGTCATATGCGTTTTAAAAAAAATTGCCCCAGCCTAGCATAAATACGTAAATTGTTTAACTGTTATGTGGTTTTGTCACTGGTCCACAAAGTACAATATACACTGTTGACGATTCTATGTTTAAGTGATGCTAACATATTTGTAAGGTTCAAGACACATATTTGTGCAAAATGTGCTTTAAGGAAATCAAATTAGAGTAATATTAGAAATGAGAGAAAAAAACAAAAACATTAAAGCATGCATTTTATGAACAGCTACGGAATACAAGTGAGAAGTAATGATGACGAAAAAAATTCACACGTGTCATCAAGAGTTCATGAATTGAACTCGTATTTTTGGACTTGGTCTACATTTACATTCATCTACGTTGAAAAGGGAGCAGCGATATTGATGACACGCAAGCTTTTGTGTTATTGTCGCTTCCCATTTGTAATCCTTAGCAGTAAACAATGTTAACTCCATAGTGTTATTACGTTTATTATGAATCGGTCTTTCGATTCGGAAACAAGTATACTTACGTCTGATGTTTTTATCATAATATTCAATAGCTTCATTTTTGACAAATTCCATAGCTCGAGAACATTGATTTTCCCACTGTCAAACCAGGCGAAGACGTCATCAATAGACACATTTCCGTATAATTCTCTTAAAATGCATTCATTTAGAGCTGGATATTTCCGTTCTCTATCATACGGACAAACAACAATAGTTGGAAATGTTACACTTCTGTTGCGATTAAAAACAGTGGTAACAACTGATGGATCATCACTGTAAATCTTGATTCTTTCTCCCAACTGGTAAAAGCAGACCGCTGTTGCCAGGAGAACAACAATCGTCCAAAATCCCCTAATCCAGAGAGACAACTTCTCATTCCGTATGTAAGCAAATCCAGGTAATTCTATTTTAGAACTTTCAGTGGCTTTATTCTTTCTAACGATGGTCACCGAAGATGAGTACCGTTGGTGACCAGTAAAACCAGGAAACCAGGTGAAGCTTTGTTGTCTTCGACGAATCCGTCGCAAATTATTATTATTAGGCCTCATTTGGAAGCTAGTGATTTGGACAGATGCATAGGTTTTGTTTCATATTTTCCTAAAGTGCCAGTGCACAAAGAAGAAAATTAAAATCTGCAGATTTGTACTATCAGCTATAGTGGGAAATATGAACTGTTTCCCCACCTATTGAAAAACAGAGAACTAAAGACATACTATGCATACATTTCGTATTTCCTGTGCTTGTGAACATTTAATTTACCAAATATCAAACAACAACAATGGCAATAATATTTTTCAAGCTTGCTTTCTTTGCTCATCTTCTGTCTTTTCGTCCTAAATACTGACTCCACAACTTACACATGGTGCGCAACAAATAGCAACAAGTTCACGATTGTTATAAAATGCGTTTAAACCTTACACTCTTGACATTCACACTTTATTATTTCTAAATTTACGAAAATAATGGCATTCTTTTTTCAGAGGGCGATTAAAATTGAATTATCTACAACAACAACAAAAAAAAAAACAATTCATGAGAATTTTTTTAACACTTACCAAAAACAAATGCGATACCAAGCTGCATTGCAGCAAAACGCTGCATTAACAATATGTAACAGAAGTCGGCATTTCGAGGAAATGATTAATCTATAGTGTCAGCCAGAAAACAGGGGATGCCTGTTATTTGTTTTTGCAGTCTGCAGTGGTCTTAGCATATTTACAGTGTAAGAAGCCTAGCAGCAGCTGACATTATTTTTGAAGTGCCGGCTTCATAGGCTAGACCAGACACAAAACACATTCCAGATACAATCAGCTTAAAAATAAGAATATTATAACTGGAAATTTGCATAAGAGGTGCCTTTTCAGTTGTGCCTTTCGTTCTATAGCCTGGCAATGTGAAGTGAAATTAGCTCTTACAGTGCGGTAAACAGTTTCGCCATATCTTCGCAAAGTTTTACTTAATTTTGCCTTTTTTAACTTTATGTAGTTTCCAGCTCAAAACTCTAGCTCGGCTGAGTTTTTAATAATGAAATCAATAATCTCTTACGCAATTTTCTGCCCTACAGTAGACAATGAGAGGGACAATTTATCTAGAGAGATCTAATTGGAATACCCAAGGTCTTTGACATGTCACAATCAAAGTGAGCACGAGACACCACAACAGCGCCCGCCACCCACCACAAAACTCAATACGGATCAATAAACAATAGTGTAATAGAATAAACGTGACTACGAGCTGCAACAAACAACAACACATTGTTTAATTTTGTTGGCATCTCTGGGTGTTCCGCTTGAATTTCTTTGGCTACTTATTCCTCAGTTCTTTTACCGTTCTCCTCGGGGCTGATATTCTTCTTCGATTAATGCTCTTCGATAAATCAAATCAAATTAAATCACATCATATCATATCTAATAATGATATGTTTACTGCAGCTAGCACGAGTGCGAGCGAGGCAGATGTATCGAAGACCATATACACCACAATGCTTGCTGCGGTTTTCACTATATGCATTCAGTCAAATAATCACAACCAACCAGTAATCACAATCAGCCCAACATTGTGAACTGCCAAGGATGATGAGGGAGCAGCAGCATCTATTAGAATAATTATAATAATATTTTCTCGTCATTATTGCTTCTCATGTGTCATCTTTAGCAGTTTACACTATTGACTCTATAGTGTTTCTTCTTTAATTTCATTTCTCTCCTACTAATATAATCTGCTGATTTCGTTTCTGTGAGCTGTTGTGACTGGTCGATTTGTTGCGTAAAATGGCCCAAACAACAATGTGGTATAGAAACTGAGAAAAAAACTTTCTAATTAATACTGCAGCAGGATCTCGTGGAAGGTTTGAATGAAGGAAATAGTATCGTTCTAAGCCATAATGACAACTAGTAAATAAAAAAAAAATTCTATTCTGCTAAAAAAAAATTTTGATTGCTATCCTGGCTGTCCATTGGTCCAAAAAATATAGTTATAACTGCAGTCGTTGATTCAATTCTATGACTTGTGGATTTGGGTAATGACCTTTATTTAAAAAAAAAAAATTTTAAACTGGTTATTAAAATTACACTTTGACGTTTGGTGGCACTCAATATGTGTTTTAATCCCGAAAAGACTAAAATATTTCTGAATCAAGGGGAAATCAATGAAGAGCTGAAATGCTTATTCTTTGTTACCTTCTTCAATGATATGCTGATGCTATATCATCTGTCGAAATCTTCCCAGCTTATTCAACGTGGATCTGGAAATTAATTACATGTTAAGGACTAGCAATACAAAGTACCTTTACACAAGATGAATACGTGCGGCTCATAAAAGATGGAGATATTGGAATTCAACCTTTATACAATCAAAAGGAATCTGAAATTGGCTAACTTTTAGATGTAACCTTGGACTAATTGGTTTCCTTACATGACATGCACAACGATTATTCCCTGTTGCGGGAGCAGTTGAATATTACCTCTGACCTGACCCCAACTACACGAAATTACCAACAGATTTGCTTCTTATAACTTGTTACGTTGTTCACTACCGCATCTTGTATTTCGACCACATGGAAAAAAGCTACAGGAGCAGTTTTTGATTTATCAATTTTGACGAAGTTTCATTCATTTTTATTCTGTTACAGTTTTACCTCAAGCATATTGCCTAGTATAGAAAATCCGACAAGGTACTGACCAGTTTTGGCTAAATTAGCAGTTCAGACAAACTCAGTGGCTGAGATATAACACTAACTTTAATATCATGAAGCAACAGAATATTACAACCGTTTTTCACAAGGGGTTTTCAATATTTTTTGGCTAGGTTCCAGTAAACACTCTATTTTCTGCAAAACTTTGTAAAATAAATCTAAGAGTCTTTCGATCAAACTTGACAAGTACTTGAAAAGGTCAATAAAATACAGCACCCTACTGCACGAAGCTTCTATTGAAATTCAAAACTAGAATCTGGTGCAATCGAACTTCCGAGTACGTAATGTCACATAGATCTACCCACTTGAACCCACTTCATCGTTTTGGAGCTTTCGAAACTAACTTTGAAGGAATTCTATTTTAAATTGATGCAGGTCAAGCGTGGAAATTTCTACTAGGTTGCTTTCACGGATAAGGAGAGTTTATTCTAAAAAATTCAGCCAATGACTTCTACGACGACATGGGCTAGTAACTGGATCGTATCGATCCTTAGAGCTACGAGCCTTCCTATCCTTGCTATACCTTATACAACGTAGATGTGATTGGGTAAAATGAAGAACAATATGGCGGGCGTCTTCATCTCGTCTGAGCATTGCTACGATGCTCGTTCACGTGGCCTTGGCTGGAGGTGCCTTACTGAATAGCATTATTATTGTCTCATTTAAAAATTCTTTTGTTAACGATTGATTAGCCCATGCCCTATACTTTCTTGGCGACAAGGAAATACGTTTTTGGCTTCAGTCTGATAGAAGTTTATCAGACTGAAGCCAAAAACGTATTTCATTCTCGTCATAATGCTAGCGTTAAGAAACTATAGGGCATCGGCCCTTCAGTCAATTTAACCTATCTTTAGGCCCTTTAATCAATCAATTAGAAACGAATTTCTAAATGAAACTATAAAACTCTCATTCAGTAAGGAACCTCCAGCCAATGCCACGTCGACGAGCATCAAAGCAAAGCTCAGATGACCATGTAGAAATTGGCATAAATGTTTCATCTTAGGTGGCAAAATAAATACACTAACACACAGGCTCTATGAATTCTCCACATACGAACTACTCACTCCATTCTCCTTGACGTCATAATGATGACGAGTTTTATTTTAACAATCGAGAGATTGGGTGTTAAGCAGTAGTTAGTTTCTTTAGTTTAGTAGTTGCTCTACCTGTTCCGACTAGCGATTGACTGCACTGCTCGGAGCACTTCCGGTGTTCGTCCTTTCAAGAACGTTCTAATCTTCTGCCAGGTGACCTCCTATGATATGGAATGGTTCCTACCTCAGTATGAATTAATCTATTGTAGAGCATAGAAACTAAAGCAATCTACTGAAATGAAATAGATATATGATATTTTCAGTTTACTTTGGGCTTACTTAATGTGACGAGGCGTGTTCGGATGCAACATTGTCCAGTTCTGTGCAATGAGTTAGGAGTTGTCTGCTCCTGCACACTACGTATGTTTATTCACTCCTGGTTGTACCCGAGATAACTCTTCACAGACTTTGCACTAACTACATGATGACACTGAACATCGAGTACTTGGCTGGGCGAAGTGGCAGTTTGCTTCTTGTTTAAGTTGTTACGTTTAAATTTGTTGCGGTTTCTTGAAGTTGGTTGCTGGCCCATTCCATTAGAATACCAGCTGAGGATGTCGATGGACACTGAAAACTCTTCTTGTGGTCTGGATTTTTTACATTTTTGGCATTTTTTACTTACTTTTGTGAAATTGTAGAAAAATAAAAACAGAGAAAACAAGCCACAGGAAAAAACGCGAGGGAAAATTAACCGATGGAAGCTGCAGGAAAAAAGGCATGAAAAAAGCAACAGGAAAAAAGCCACAGAAATAGACGTATGAAAAAAAAAACGTTACGTAAGAATAATTTCTGCCTACATGCTAGATTTTTGATCTACTGTAGACTTAACGCAGTTTTAATTTCTTTCAATACCTATCTTTACCCTAAAATACACTTATGGTGAATTTAGAAGGTAGTCGAAACTTGTAGCAATTAATTTGAAAAAATAACTTCAGTCCATGGGCAAAAGCAAAGTGTATTGCATATTTGGTTCCTGTTTGTCTCACGCACAAAATGAAAGCATTACAAAAATAACAACAACGTACCAAGCACTGTATACCTTTACTTGGTGACGTCTACCTTTATATGGTTGATTCAAAACTAAAGTCAAAAGAATTTTTAATCGAGTCTTTCAGCCTTTTTAAGTTGCAATAGCTCGTATATTTAGTCTGATGTTAGTCAGTAATTCGGTCGGGTAAAACCTACGACCGAATTATTTCCTACGTTAAAAAAGGAATTGCATCTTGCTTAATAGTGGTGGAATTCTTGAAAAACTGATCCATTTTCTCCACTTTCATAGCATCGAGAACAGACTGCATGTGTGATACGTGCGTGTTTTAGAGGTGCTTCGAAATATTAATTGAAGGAAATGGACTTCAGTACGCTTTTTCTTAGGTTTCATTTTGGAAAGTTTGCAGCTGAGTTAGGTTTAAACAAGGCAATTGCAAACTGTATGACACTATCTGCGCTACAGTATGTTTATTAATAAACAATTGCCTGCGTTAATCTTTTCCATTGTTGTTTCACTTCTGTAAAGGGTTTCAGTAAAGAAAGTGCCTTCCGTAAGGCAAAGTTTTAAGAGACCACTTGACTCATCACCTTCATTTTGTCATTCACGGGCAAGAGAGCAAACTATTTCAAAGTTAACGCAAAAATGTGTTAGTTAATTTTTTCTCCTGAGCATAGGAAAAAATAATCAATTTCGGTTGCGACCTCATCAGTGCACCCACATAAATCCTATACTAGCTGAAAATGATAAGTAAGTATTCAGTTTTCGTGAAGAGAACCTTATGAAATCGCAACAAGAAATAAAAATGAATTTTCGTGTTTTTATTGCACGGTAATTCGATGATTTGAGTATTTTTATTTGTATTCTTAAAAACATTCTGTAATTAATTAATTTACTATTTATTCGTTTTTTTGTTATTTTACTTGCCCCTAATTCAACGTTTATTTATTTTATATTAAATCTTAAGTTTTCACGTAGTAAACTATAATAAAACTGAACTCACAATAAATAAAAGAAAATATACTAATTAAAATACTAGCATGGATTTTAAGTTCGTCATAGTTTTCTTTGGTATGGAAGATATACTGCTGTATGATAGTTTTGATTTCTTTTAACATATTATATTACAGGATGAATGACAACAGAATAGTAACAAAGTATCTTTGCTTCTGTAATGGTTTTATTGCTTGAATCTAACCTTTACAGTTGATAGTTTCTGAAACTTTGGTTAGCCAGTGTAACTAGCTGCTTTGCCACATCATTTACTTTCATGTTTAAATACAAGTAATTTTTGTTATCTTCACGAGCTGCTTGAATTCACTAGAATAACATTTTCAAAATTACCTAAAGCAACAACATTTTGTCCTAATTCATTTAAATTGTTGCTTTGGGCACTAAACATTAACTAACACCATCATCAAAATTCAGGCACAACACATTACTTACTTTTCCAGCTGTATACCAATCAGTAGAGTGGCACAACCCTTCTAAGCCTTTCCAATTTGTCTGATATCTAGTATACCAAATAACTGTCGTTTCCGCTTCTTTGCCTAAGTTCTAGATTAGTACAATCAATATGGAGTGCGTCATCCATTGTGATTTCGGGTTGTGGTTCAAGAGATACAACCTATTCGTTTATCACATAATCGTTATTTACGGTTTCCACCCTTTCTGCATCATCAACATCAAAAGTTGGCCGACACTGGAATATATTGAAACTTCTATCTGCCCAGCAATTGTAATACGCGCTACGGTGGCACACAAAACCTACGTATTGAATGGAGTTTATTCGCAGTTGAATGCCAAACTGGGCCATTTTGAAAACAATTTTTTCCTCAGAGAAATGATTCATTGTCCAATGAAACTGAGATTTTTCATTTGACTTTTTCGCAAATGTGGCTTTGTAAATAACAAAGGATTTGAATGTTGCGTGCTACCATGCAATGAAATCGAGCTCAAATGGCCAGTATTGACAGTGGCCTAGCAAAGCTCGCTGTATCTAAAATGATCAATGACGTGTGAGCGTGTGGCAAGTTCTTGGTGCTGTGAAACTCAAGAGGGTGGGGGGGGGGGTTGAGGCTTAATGGCGCGTCGACAGCTTGGTCATTAGCGCCAACCTCAGTCACAGTGCAGTGGTCCGGGTTGCCACTGCACCACACATTACAGAGATATTATTCAAACCCCTAATCTAAATCTTGTCATACATCTGTACCTCCTGCAAAAATTGAAAAACACCGGACAGGAGGACAGACTTATCGCCCAATTGACGCGCAATGAAACTCAAGAGTAGGCTACATAATTATACGTATAGTTTCAGTGTAATTACAAACTCCTATACATCCTTAAATAATATAGAACAAATACCGTACTTTATAGTGCTAATACGAAAATAGGTCTGTAAACACTCGTAAATAAACAAAGAACAATTTAAATCAATTTAATACGGCATTTTTTCAATATTAAGGAAGAATTAGATATTTTTTAATGTTTGACACTGCTTCGTGCTAAGTTCAACATTTGGGTTCGTTACATAAGCTCCCATTTTTCAGATATTCTTTAACTCTTGAGTATTTTTTGATAGAGTAGGTGCCCATATCCTCGTTTTCCATTTTGTGTTAAGCAAGCCAGTTTTGAATTTCTCCCTCTCCTCTCGTTGTACCACCAATCTTTAAACCTTTACTACATTTTTCGGCTCTGTCCAAGTTTCGATTATCGTAACTTGGTTCTTTGCAAATGGTTTCTATTTACTACCATTCCCATTCTTTAAACTATGCTTTCTGGATGGTTTTAATCGATGATTTGTAAAATGTTATTGTGTGTATTAGCAGCACAAATTATTTAAGTCGAATCACTGTGGCTTTCCCTGCCTTTTTTTGCACCCCTTGCGATTTTCAATGTATTCTTTGTACATGATTTTGGCATTTTTAACTGTCACTTAATGTTGCTCATCCATTTTCAGCCTTTTAAAAATGGATTAAATGGAACACATACAGGCTACTTTATTTTTAACTTTTTTTTGTATATTTATGTTTTTTATCAATTGACAGCCCACTTGTTCCATGGAATATATATGTTACACTTTATGGTCATGGGTTAGTGGAAAATATGGAATGATTTTCAGCAGCAATATCACGAGAGCGCAATTTTTATCGATACATTTTTCAATCGCGAGTTATGATTTAAAGCTGAAAAAATAACGAGAACTTGCACGAGCTTTATTTAACAGTTTCGGAATGTAACGAGTGCCTGAGAAAATTTATCGATACTTAAACTACGCTCGAGTTGTATTTGAAACGAGAATATACAGTCTCCTTTAAAAATCAACTTTAAAGTAAAACCTTCCAACTTCTTCCTTCTGGAAGAGTTTATTGTTCCGACAGATCGTTTGGTCAGATAATATCCAGATAACCCGATAATATCCGAGCATCGCAGAGCAGCTGTCACAAGTTTCAACGTGACAAGCAATGATTCCAGCACGTCTTTATTAATTAGAAATTTGTTAAATGGAGTTTTGTTGGACTTGGGTTATGCAACGAACACCATTGTTAAAGCTAGACGGAGGTATATGTATCTGACAGTTTAATCTTTTAAAACAACCGTGTGGCCGTGTAACCGTTTTAAGAAGGCGTGAGTGGCTGGTGAATAGAGTTTACTGGCTGTACCTTGTTTAAATGCCATTAGAAAATAATGAAGTGTTTTCAGTGTTATAATTGTAGCCTTCCGAGAAGAAAATGCTTGGTGCATAAATGGCTTTATTTCTGAATGCTTAGAGTCCCGTACAATTGTACTTGTTTTCACAAAAATAATTCACCCTTTTGGCCCAGGTTCCTTGATAACCAGTAACACAGTTACAGCTGATAACAAAACAAATGCCTGACAAAACTGCGAATGGCTAACAAAATAGCGAAGGATCTACTAAACAGTCGGTCAATAAAGAGTGAAAGAATCAAATAGTCTGAATAAAATCGCATGAAGATCAATTTATTGTTTAAGAAAAATTATTAATTACCCATACTGTATATCTGTAGTTCGAGGTATTTAGCCTTTCCTGGTGGTAGCTGTAATTCTATGCTGAAAATAATGAACTGCTGAAAATGAATGGCCTAAAGTGAATTTCTTGATTGTTAGTGTACCATTCATAAGAGAGTTGATGAAACCAATATCATACTCATTATTCGACCTAGCCCACGTGGCCATCATAGTGACATAGAATTTTGATTTGTTGGCTGAATAAGTTAGTCGCCTTCGTTCCATATTTAAGTTTTTCTAAATATCTTCAAATTCAAACTAAAGAACATTGGTAGGTTGGTAATGGCTCTGTTACCTATCGATTTTTAACCTTTTTGTTGTTGATGGCCCCCGTTATTGACTGCTGCTATCTTATTTTTGATTAATTGTTACAGATTGATAACTCGTGCAGTTATCAACGTTCTTATGTAGTACAGATATGTTGTTGCTTCTGTCTTATAGTTTATAGTTTTGTTGGAATACATTAAACGATAAATCACTAATAGCGCAGCATAGAATGTTGTCTTCTAAGGTCACGCCCCATGCTTGTACTCGATTCAATATCATTCATTTTAAAATAAGCACATGGTAAGGGCAAGGTGGTTATTAAATGAGCGTTGTAAGCATAATTTACTACTAGAATTAATAATTAAAAAACATACATAGAATTTTTTGAAATTTACAGATCATTCAACTAAAGGTAACAGAACACTATAAAATGCTGCACACTGATAGCAAAGTACCCAGTAGATTTACAAATAAAAATTAAACCATCTCATTAAACCTCATATCATACAAAAACCAAAAACGTAACACAAAGATTTTCTGTAATTAAAAATAAAAAAAATGAAAATAAAATAATGCACTCTTTATTTGACACGATTAAAAAGGAATTAGTTTCAAATTTTTTTACGAAATATCGTCTTCAATCTTTATTTAGGAGACTTGGCAATATACAGTAAAAATACACACGTTTTCAGGTAAGCGTACAAGAAGGGTACTAAACTAAGATCTAAACAAAATCATGAAGAAAATCATTGAAATAAACTTTTCAAACAGAGTTGGTAATTACGTGGCGCTTTTCTAATTTCTCAATGAAAGAGAATTAAGTTATCGAAAAGGTAACATTGCAATTGATTTATCGCGTGTAAAGAGTTAGATGGTAATATGGGAACTTAAATGTGCTAGCATTTCTTATGGTTCTGCATCATTTCGTCATAGCTATGTAAATGCTGCAACCACTTTTATTTTTTATTTGTTCGATTCGGTTTACTCCAATCATTCAACCTTATGTAAATGTTGCAAAGAATATTTTCTAATCAGATGAAAAAATAGGGAGACGTTCAAGACGTTGTGTGCTTTTAACTAGCGTGTATTATTGCTAGGTTATTTTGGGCTGCTGTGAAATGAAATAATTTCGAAATACAAGAAATTCTATCATGAAAATTATTTACGTTTGGATAAAGTTGTGATATTCATTGCCATTCCGAAAGTCGCTACAGCTTTGTATGTTTGCTGCAAGTCAACTTTAGATGAAACCATCATTCCTTTAATTTTTGGGTTTTATTTTTGCTTTGCAAAATAAGACAGATCCGATAGATTTCTAATTATAGCATGGTGTTGACATATCATTTTTGATCCTGCACATTTTTAAATAAATAGTAATAATGAGTGTTTAAATATACATTACATTAGATTTTTTTTATGCATAAATTGTGCATTACGCAGATTTGCGTAATAATTATTTTATGACCTGATTTGTCAAAAGGATTTGGAAGCAGCATAGTATTAATTTAATGAGTTAATCCGTCTAATAAAAGTAAGAGTTGTGGGAATAGAGTCGTGTATTGCTCTTCTGTAACCATCGTAAAATTTGATAGGACGTTTCATGCGTTTCCCATACAAATGCTAATATTTGCATGGGATGGGACAAAAACACAACTTCTACATTGAAACTTAATTTAGACACTAATTGAGTTTTGCCTGAGTTAGGCCCTACTGTAAGGTGATTGGCCACATGGAACAACCTTTCATCTATTATGGACTTAAATGGTGGTGTGCGGCACTTCTTTTTTGTAGTAGCAAGAAAAACGAAAATGAGTGAATAAGAAAGAAATTACAATATTGACTACGATTTTAATTTTAACGAATAAAATATGAGACTGTTTTTACATTAATTATTTATATTAATAATAGTGAAGAAAAGAAATGCAGAGTTTGTCATCTATATGCACATTTTCGAGCGGGTGTTCATCATTGTTGTTAAAAGCTAACACAATTTTTCTGCTTGGTTGTACTGTTCAACGGGATTGTTTGTAAAATTATTATTGTGCGTTAAAAAAGTAAAAATATTAATATTAAAACTATAAAAGTTACATATTATTAATTATGTTTCACCAACGATCCATAAAGGTTGGTACATTCTCATTAACTTGGCATTTCACAGCAATTTTACATTAATTATTGCGCAAAACGACTTATATCAAATTTTTCATGCTCAACAACGTATGGCCAATCTGAATCGCTCATTTTCTTCTGAATTAAGATGCACAGATTTTTTTTTTACTAATGGTACACAAATAGCATACCTAGTAGCTGGAACACTGGGCGTCTTTTCTAATTATACCTTTTACATAAGTGGTGGGGAGTTTTTCTCAATTTAATCAAAATAGCTTTACGTAGATATGTGCGGTTTTGCGTTGGAGCTCTTCAGCTAATAGGCTTTCTCAACGTAAATCAACGAAATTATAACATTTGATCGTCACATTTAAACACTATGCGAAGACATGCAAACATAAAACCAATAAAAGGATTTCCTTAACGATACTCATCAGATTAATTTGAAATAGCTGCGAAACCGTGTTGCATGGAGGAATAGGCCTACACATGTATGTTATTAATTATTCTAAACCAACTAAACTAAATTCTCCGTTAACTGCTACTTAAGAAATTAAAACGACAGGTAAAACAAATTATGCCTAAAAACTGTATATTGAATAAAGGACACACATTAGTGCAGTGATACATAGTCCACGGATGACGTCATCTGTTACTGGTTTTTTTTAACGCACAAAGTAGTAAACCTCCCCCCCAAAAAAATATAGAACATGTTTTGTCATTTCATAAAAGTTATTTATTCCACTTTAGTTATACAAAATTAATCATTTGGTTCTTTGTTAATTAATAATGCTTATGCAAAATTAATTAATTGATTATGCGATTCCTTGCTAGCCAACAATGTTTTAATGTAGCTATAGTATGCAGAAAATCATACGATAGACGGATCTTCTAGTTCACAGTGTTACTCATCATGGGAAGCCAGCCACACTGGCAACAACTTTTTGAAAGACAGAATTGTTTTGTCAGTGTCAGTCAAATCTTCCAGTATTTGGTTGTCCATTTCCATGAGTTGTTTTAGCCAGTTGCGACGTTTACATCTCGAATTCAATGTTTTTATCACCAGGAACTTTTCATTGTGATTTGACAGCGTGGTGAATGGTGATACGTAGTCCACGGATATCGTCATCTGTTACTGTTTTTTTTAAACGACACAAAAGCATGGTAAAGGCTTCCTTTTTGAAACTGCGAATGATCGGATGGAAATTTGACAGCACAGCACAAACTATTGGACAGATCGGCTCCTTTACATTTCTTCATTGCAAAGCACGTCGAACGCCACTTATGTCGTTGTCCGTTTTGTCTTGACGGATTAAAACTATGATTAAAAATTTATCAACATCCAGTAAAAATATTGTCCCACTTTGTGAAACAACCACTGTTCATGAGCATGTATTATGCAAAACGTATATGCGTCACGTTTTTCGTCTTTTTGTCAGTGGCTTTTCACATCCAAAAATGTTTAAATCATTCACTTTAGTAACGTTGCATCGAGTTAGTAATAATTCCTTTAACTTATAGTCGCCTTAGACTGCAAAAATGGGTTTACCCATTTGTACATAAAGCTTTGTAATGGAATTTATTACTTCGTCAAGTGTATAGTCACATGTGAAATTCTCTTATCGAATATCGTGTATGTATTCCGTACAATAATTGACATTGAATCTCTCCTTACTTGTTAGGTTGTGAGAGTTAGTTGGTAATAAAATAGGCCAGTGAAAACATATCGACTGGCTAAATAAACTTATTTCTTTAAAGTGATATTCATCTGCGTTAAAAGCATTTGAGGTGCCAATTATTAACTTCGTTAGAGCCATTTCTTTGTTAACACGCAAAAAACGTATTAAGTTACACAGTGTGTGAAATTGGACCACTTACAGTATTTTGCATGTTTATGTATTGGTAAATTTTGTCTTCAGAATCACACAAAGTGTGAAATTGATCGAGTGACAGTGACATGCATTTTGTTTCTCACCCTCTCTAATAAAAACGATGTGTTTAATGTTTTATGTTTTAGTGTTTAATGTGATATGTTTAATGTTTCATGTGTTTAATGAATTTCAACTGCTAGAGTATTGCGAAATTCCGGTCCAAATAGAGTGTTTTTGATCAGTAACTAGTATCAACAATCACTTGCAAAGCCTTATAGTTCTGAAGAAAAACTGTAAAATCGTCTGCCTTTAGTGCAACTCCTTGCCTAGTGGTGCAAAATCGGATTTTTCCCTTTACCATAAAAACGAATGTGTGCATAGCACGCATTTTTAAAACTATTTTTTACACAAAGATAAATTTTATCCTAAATTGACTAAATTTTCAGGTTTCAGTGACAAATCACCAGAGTATTTCGCCATTAATATTTCCTACCGTTTTTTGGTTGTGATTTCGTGTATTGGCTAAAAATGAAAAAAAAACTATATACAAAAAACTTTTTTCGAAATTATATTCGTTACCATTTAAAAAAAAACACTTTAAAGCTATATTCGTTAAAGTACTTCACGCTATGCTACGTGTTACTTCACTACAAAGCAACGAATGTACTTTTAAGCAACAAATTTTAACAATAAAAGTAACTTACTATTGGTTTGTTGAATCCTGCCTGTATGGAATAGACTATTGGTCAGACGGGCGGCATGTATTGGTAACAGCCAATCGCAGCTCTTTTTATAGCCAGACGCATCCTATAAAGCATCCTAAGCGTCCTAAGCGCATCCTAAGCGTCCAAAATCCCCTACGTGTGACATATATTTACTTGTTTACGTCTGGTAAAGGAAGAAAGCATGACTTGGGATTGATCAACACGGTCGCACAAGCCAGCCTTGGATTGGCCAGCTGAGAACATGCCTGCACGTGACTGATTTAATTGACTGTTTTAGCGTCCCTTGACTGAACAGATTCAAGTTGGTCTGAAGGATCGTACGCCGCCTGAGTAATTTATTGATCTAGGTACATAAAAAACATGAATGAATCGGTCAATGCACCCACATGAACCAGCCTTGGAAGCTGGCTACAAACAACATGCCTAGATGCAACTGATTTATTTGTTTGTTTACTTTGTAACTCGTTTTTTCATTGGGCCTTGAAGGACGAAAGACGTTTTTGATTGGTTCCTGTGTGCACCTTCAAGCAAAAGAAATTAAGGCTGGTGACCTTTGACATACAATTGACCTTACATACAAGTTGATTCCCACAACCTTTAGTGGTTTAAGTGTTTACAAAATACCCAATGAAAAAAATCGTGACTGAAATTTATTTGGTGAATGGTTTGTGGTAGTTGAGAAAAAAAAGGAAATTTGTTAATATAAAATCCACGACTTTTGAATTAAAGATAAACCAATACAAGTTGAAACAATGAAAAAAAAATCAAGTTTGTCTGCACACAAACGTCTGAAGGTTAACCCTTTGAGTTGCAGCATTATTTCACTAATGGTATTCATGCACTGCAGTGATGAACTTAGTACAGCCACAGTATTTAAACTTGAAATCAGTTGGGTTGCTTGAGTGAGTTTGACACTTCATACCTATATATAGCTGCCTGCATTGGTGCAGAGATATGGGATGGTAAAGCGGCTCAAATATAAAGTAAACTGTGGTTATGGGCTCACAAATTCATTACAAACGGACACGATTGTAGGCGGATGACTTTCACCCAAGACAATGCCTGTGTTACCAATATAGTTGGTACCACAGGACAGCCAATACTGATTTAGAATCCTATTTTTCTTGATTATAGGTTTTTTTCTGTAACTGTGGATTCCTTAACAAATTTTTATGGTTCAATTTTGGTTATATTTTAATTTTTGCTAAATAATTTAACAACCATTTGAGCTGTTGACTTTTTAGTAGCACCAATGGATAGCTCTCGAAAAAATGGTTCGAATGGTGTATTCAAATTTGAAAATCGGTCAAAATTTGAGCGAGTTATGGATTTGGACATGCATATAAGACAAAAATAAGACAAATATAAAAGAAATAAAGAGGTTAACTAGTTTGAGCAAGTTGGTTTTACGCAAATAACCAGACTGTATAAAAAGGCGTGACTAGGTGCATAACTGAAAAAAAATCAAGCCCGGCTGAAGAATATTACAAATTGGTTACAGATGAGATGAATTGGGATCATCCAACTGAAGATTTTTTTTAGTTATTTTATATAATAAATATTTTCCTCACCATACCCCATTCCCGATGTTGTTTTCCATTCCAACAAAAAAATGACAACAAAAAAGAGGTTTGTTCAGCAACCGTCCCCCCAAAATCAATCAAAAAACAGTGTGCTCCCACAGTGGGATCTTACATTTTAAACCATCACTCTTTTCTTCCGTAACTGGCTTTGTGTTGGTAAGTATATCCATTTCATTAAGGAGTTAGCAATTGGCAGGGCATCAAAACAAACTGAAAACCCGCGTGAAACTTGTTATATTAACAGTGTCAAGTTAAAATCACGACCGACTATAGCAGAACTTTTAAAAATTAGGTTAATGTTGTTGACAAAACGTTATTTTCTTTTTTTAGTTAAAAAACTCTAAGTGTTAAAACTTTAGATGGGTGTGTCTATTGTCTGGCACCATCGAGGTTACCATACGTTGCTAAGCAACGAGGTCAAGCTGGCAACGATTCAAATCAGCTGAAACACCACGTGTACGTATTTTTTTATAACACGAGCAAGTTAAAATCACGAACGTCTATGAAAAATATATAAAAAATCAGGTTATTACTATTTACAGAATTAAAAAACTAGGCCTATAAGCGTTTAAAACTTTAGGATGGTTGTGTCTAACGTCTGAAATCAAACAAGCTTGGCTTGCAGTTGTGTTAGTTTCTTTACCATTGAGTATGGTAGAAATTGAGGAGGAATAAAAAGCCAGATGCACTTTTACATGGTAGGCACACGGATTTGGAACCATTACAATGTGAAAGTCTTCCACAATACGATGTCTTAATCAGAGAAGGTAAAAGTACTACCAACTAACATGGATGTGGTTGGTCGAACATGGATTCAAAATGTACCAATTATTGGTGTGGTTAGTAGAGTTGGATGATCAAATGAGTTTTTAAGCTAAATTGAAATTGCTACATAGCAGGCCAACACATCCGATCATCGAACTCTATTGGCCACTCGAGTAAATAGTGCATTTTGAAAGCCATCATGGTGTGGTGGTTAATATTTTTACCTTGTCTCAGGAAGGCATCGTGCAAGTGTTGTTCCATTGTAATGGTTCCGAAATATTAGTATGTCTACCATCTGCCAATGTGTCCTGTTTTTATATTTCTTCTATTTTGACGATAATAATGTTGATTAGCTGTATTACTAAGAACATAGTTTTACCATTCAGAGAAGTCGAATTATGATCTTTTAAATGAATATATACATTTCTAGTAAATTAAAGACGATGTACACAGGTGCGCTATCAATTTGGAAGAATTTTATGTTATGTGTGCAAATTGGAACACAAAAGCGTATTGGGGAGATAAAAGTTGTCTTTCTAAAAAACGAGCGTATGAATTTTATTCTTGCACATTTTATTATGAACATTTATTTTATAACCAAAGTATTTTCAATATGGCAAACGAAAATTTGCAACAAAAACTGTTTATTTTTCAGAGGGAGCATGGATGGCGGGCAGTTACAGTCCTCAGATATCCAACGTTTGCACTATACTGGTGCAAATTTTATAGATTTTTCGGGAGTGAATTATTATGGCATTTATCGACGTAGTTCAAACATGAGTCTTCGTTTGCCGATTTTCTCTTAAGGCCTATAGTGCTTTTGTTCTATATAAGTGTACGTTCTGGGCTCTTTAAAAACTATAACAATTAGTAGTGCTGATTTCACTCTTAACTTGAAATGAGCTAATTTTATCAGTTGCATTCCTAAGAACCCCCATTTTTAAACGGTTGAAACGCTTGGTTCTCCACCAATTTTCAATGTTGAATGACCAAGTTGGCTTGTTAAACGTACCGTTTGGCTGGATTTTTTTCTCTAGTATGATGATTATTATGTTTAGATTATTACAAATAATAAAAAAATTGGTGCCCTTTAAGGGCCTTATTCTCTAGAAAACCTTAAATATAATGAAGAGGTAACTCGTCATGCGGGCTGGAGCGTATTATTAACACTAGAAACGTTGGAGCTTCTGAATGGAGCTTATCTGTATCGCATGTCGAGTTTACTCGCGTTCTAAGCTTTGTATTATTTATTGTTACATCGTTTAGAAGACCATTGTGATAAAACTTTGTTATAAAACAATAGAAAACACCATTGTGCTAGTTTACATTATTTACAAGACTAAGGCATCCACGACCCCATCTCCTGAACAACCGCGTCTGCCCCAAAAATAACACTAATCATTATGTGACAAATGATGGTATCTTGTGGTAGTATTCAGCACTACAAAAATGTTTCCCACTTCGAATATAGAGTCTTCTGAATGGCCCAACACCTTTAGATTAGCTGTAGCTATCCTCACCATCAGAAAACGAGCATTGAATATCACAGTGCATATCACGAGTTAACTCGTTAGCGGTATAGGACAGCAGCGGTACAGAGTAACATCTCTGTAATGTGTGGTGCAGTGGCAACCCGGACCACTGCACTGTGACTGAGGTTGGCGCTAATGACCAAGTTGTCGACGCGCCATTAAGCCTCAATCCCCCCCACAGCAGTACTGCATGACGAGTTGACACGTCATGAGCACTCAACATATTAAGCCCGTACCATGCCCATTGTTGTTCCACATCTGTAAAAGCAATGCAGCATAATGGAGAACAATGCCTCAGTGGTCCACTTACCAATGCTT
>JAHWFP010156647.1:25273-49995 GCA_023313725.1 Lithobius niger
CACTTACCAATGCTTGTCTGGCAGCATAATGGAGAACAATGCCTCAGCGGTCCACTTACCAATGCTTGTCTGGTTGCTGACCCATTTATTTCCACCGCTCCCACTTGACAGGAATGTAGGCACCCGAATGCAAAAACATGTAGTAACTCATTGAAATGGGATCATTCTTATCACTAAAAATAATTTGTGCGAGTGCTGGTGTTGTTACTAGTAATGTACTTATTTTTAGAATTAATCTTTTCAACGTTCAGTAGTTTTCGATGATCGTATGTGCAGCAACAATGTTTGCCTCAAAATGCAAGAGAGAGACTGTGGTGCTCAGCATTTTGATTATTGTGAAGCCAAACCAAGCAGTGCTACATAAAAATACAAACAATGTTTCGAAAATTATCAATTTTCGTTATCAAGGTAGCAATAAAATTAAAGCACGGGAAAAGCCACTAAGTCAACCTATATTAAAAGCATAAAACAGACAAAAAAAAACAATTTCTCCCCTCAAAAGAGGCAGAAATGGCAGCCGAAAAGCAACGACCCACCTGCTCCGTTTGATGCCACGTCGCAAGGCGAGGTGTATGCAAATCGGGGTCACGTGTTTGAAAGGTGTGATGCATTCGTTATGTTGGTTTTACAATATGCCTGGCAAAAGAGTCGAGTTTAAGTGATTTAATTACAGGAAAATATTCTTTTAGAAATTTATTATCTGGCACCAAGTGGTTATGTACAGGTAGTGTATGTGTATCTATGACCAACGTTTCTAAATTAATTCTTGTCCTGATGTATTTTTCTCGAAACAAGATTTGGAGCTTGTCCAAGTCGGGGGTGTGGCCTGTTGCGTATTTGTCTGGCGACTTGCTTGTTGAAAGGCAGTGTTGCACTAAAGAATTCGATTCGACTTTTAATTTGAAGTTTGATTTATGGAATACCATACGTTCCTTAAGTTTTTGAAGGGCTTGTCCTACAAATGTAGCAGTACAGGTTGGCTCCGTACAGGGAATTCGATAAACAGTATTGCGTGTGGAAAGCATGTCGTCTGATTTGTTATTGTTTTTATTTTCATGGTGCATGGTCAGCTGCTTATTATTTTGGTGGCTGTTTGAAACAAGTCGGATGTTATTGATGTTAAGTTTCTTCTTAAGGACTTCAGGATCTACCCCAAAATTTTCATCGTTTACTCGGTTTGGCTGGACACACAGAATAAATATTCTCCTAACAAGAATTCCAATTTTAGCTTTATAAACAAATGTGCTTAGTAAATACATTAAATGTTTTAGATTAATAAAATTGATTATCATACAAACAAAGTGTTAAGTGTGCCCGAACGCAAGGATTATACGATTGAAGTTTCACTTTACTTCTTAAAAGGAACACGGATGAAAATTTTGGATTTTAATTTAAATAATCAAATGAACAATTCTGAAAATTGCAGCTGTTTAAGTGTTGTTATGATTTAAGAATATTTTTAAATTGTAAAACACAACAGCATTTAAACATATACAATTTTTCAATTGTACATTTTTATATTTAAATTAAAAATAATACATTTTTATCTGTATTCCTTTCAACTAGTAAAGTGTCACTTTAATTATATAAACTATTTTTTAGGCATACTTGACGTTTTTGTTTACAATCCGTGCACCTTTTTTTCTGGCATGCTAAATCCATTCCTATTTATGTTTCCTGAAAGTGCGACTGAGTAATTGTTGGTTCACCAGCATTGTTAGCATTTCTTTATTCTTTAGTCTATGGCGTGCTGATGGCATACGGCTACTTGTGCACAGTGGGGATAGGATGGAGTCGGTTTTGTTTCGGTCCTCTGGTGTGGAATCCTGCTATAACTGTTGGGGTGTTGGACTGTGTGCACAGTAGAGATAGTTTTTGGAGCAATGTGGTTTACAAGGATTTCTAGCACGGTACAGCTGCACAGTATGGAAGGCCCTGTGTGATATGTTCAAAGCTGTCATGAATGTATAGCGTAAGTTAGGTTAAGGCAGTAAGGTGAGTGTATGGCTTCAAGGGCCTTAGAACTCAAATAAAATTAACCTGAACCTGAACCTGCTGATGGCATTTGCTGAATGGCATTGTTTTCTAATTACAATGTTTAAAACAATAAAAGTGATTATTCAGGGTCCCGTAACTCCGGAAAGGCTCGACCAATTAAAAAAATAGATTTTTTGAGGATGGATGACAATGACATTTCTGGCTTATGTCATGTTACAGATTTTAGGTAGATGCAGTAGTTTTTTTCTGAAACGGTGGCAGAACAACAATAACAACAACAAGTGAACAGTTGTTAAATTTACATGTGGTCCCTGTGGCTTCCTACTTTCACTCTTGCACAGAATTGCGTAGATTTTGGTATGAATATACCTTCCATACCTATCTACTATCTGGCCAGTTTGGTCGATAATTATTGAATAGTAACAGAGAATTTTAATTGTTTTAGTTTTGCTGGAGTGAGGACTTCAACTATATTCGGAGCCAAGTATGACGCTTGCGATAAACTCAGTTTAATATTCCACCTGTGATTACAATTGAGTCGCACATTGATTTTGACAACTGGCTTTTAAACGTTCTTGATCATAATCTCAACTCTTCATATAGGTCGTGTATGTTTTTTTTTACCTTTTTCTATTTGGTTTTTCTGAGGTAGTAAGAGGCAACATTTGAAAGTTTTATTCGTGAAGAGATTTCATCATAAAAGGGAAAAATGCTACGGAATAGGACGAAAATATAAGGCAGGCAACCTACCTGGCAAGGCGATAAACAACAGAAGCAACAACTCATTGTTAGCCTATGTTTTTATGCTACAACAATAGTTACTACTGTAACGTTACAATATATAACTAGCGGAGTCGCTCGCTCATTCCGCGTCGTCTCACTGCGCTCGAGGACCTTTCATTCTGCAACTCTTATTTATACTGCTCACGGACATTCCACACCTAAAACGATCAAGCAAATGATCAGAACGCAGTGCGCGTTTTTTGCAAAGCTTCGGTTTATAAACAAATTAACTAAACAAAAAACGGATTTGGGTTTGGAAAACCATCCCCCTTCTGCTGTGCGGCTAAACTGCTAATGAGGCAGGAGGTGAGACACGCGATTTCTACCTCAGTCGGCCTTGGCTTGAAGAATACGCTCGAGGAGCTTTCATGCTAAAACTCTTACGCTGTTGACAGACATTCCACATCTAAAACAATTAAGAAATAATCAGAATGTAGTACGAGTTTTTCTTAAGGTTTCATTCGTAAACAAACGATATGGTAACCATAAATACTCCAACAAACCGTTGGAGTATTTATGGTTACCATATTGTTTGTTTACCACCTAATAGATACATGCGCCTCTTGGTCAAATTGTCAGCCTTAAAACCACTGACACAGTACTGGACTACGCGTGGTACGTGGCGCAACAATCATGAACCATCCTCATCAAACCTGATTCCGTTGTGTACTAAATGCAGCGTATAATAAGTGTCCAAGTTGTAACTTTGTACGTAATCCCTTGTCACAAGGTCGTCTGGGAGTGAGGATGTGGGTTGCGTTTTCTGGTTCCAGGCCACTTAATTCAACATCACCGAATCTTATTTTACCATAGCCTCGATAAAGGCATTTTCTTTCTGGCACATGCCTGAACTGGCCTTGAGCCAGGAGATGAGACACGCGATTTGTAGCCCAGTCGGCCCTGGCTTGAAGAAGCCAGTTCTTTTCCGACACGCGATTGAGCCAGGAGGCGAGGCATGCGATTTGTACCCAGGCGACCTTGGCTTGAAGAAGCCATCCCCTTTCTGGCTTTCACCTAAACTGACAATGAGCCCGGAGGCGAGACACGCGATTTCTTCCCCAGTCGGCCTTGGCTTGAAGAAACCTTAGCCATCCCCGCTGCATGGTCGTTTCAACGCTGTAGCACACGACTTGCTGCATGTTTGAACTAAATATGCTTGGTAATTTTATCGCGCATACTACTTTGTGCCGCTCTTGGTATAGGTTTTTTTTTATTCAAATAAATGTTGCTACACGTGTTTCCTTGTTTCACAAATTCTAAGAATTTTTACTGAAAAGCCATCTCCTTACCCGCTACGTGTGATGCTTTGAAACAGCAACCACATGTCGCTTATAATTTTTGACTAATATAAAAATTTCGTGCAAGGGAAATCGTACCTAGAAACTATTCGTGTTTACCACAATTAGGCTGGACTATTGTTGAGTAGAGCACCAACTAATAGCACATTATTGAACGAATGTCGATGTTTTACAAATGCAAACGTGGAAATATTTTCATTCCTTTCTTTCTCACATTTTTAGCCTTCCTACATCTGAAGTCAGCATACACGCAGCACGATATTATACCCGATATTATGCATGTTTACCATAATTATGCTAGACTGTTGAGTAGAACACCAGCTAATGGCATATTGATCGAATGTCGATGTATTACAAATGCAAACGTAGAAATAATTATAACACCCTTTTCTGTTATCAATTTAGTTTGTTTAAGTAGGCCTAATTTGCATTTATCATTTAATCTTTTCGTACCTTTACGTAATTTCATTTAAATTTACTGCCAAATTGGGAGTTTGAATTTGAAATGCCCACAATACAACTCCCAACAGTCGTCCCATGAGTGAGCTGCACTTGCCTCATTCTTTAATGACAGCTATTCGTATTGCAGACCATAATCCCACCGACAACAATACTGGACCACGCGCCGCCTACGTGGCACAACAATTGTGGACCATCCTCTCAGCAGGAATATGTGATATTCCGAAACTAATAATCAACTTCGAAAAATTCGTTTCAACAATGGTCCAAAGGGTTTTTTCGTTTTTTCGAGGCAAAAACATTTACCTTGAACTACGAAAATACGCCTAACGATATCCGGAGTAATTTCCTGTCTTTCGACACCTTTCTCACATTTCTAACCTTCCTACTTCAGGAGGAGAAGACGTATATATAAACAAACAAACCGACCAACCGACCGTAAGTTTTTAATGATTACTAGCCGAGTCGCTCGCTTACGCTCGCTCATTCGGCCGCGTCTCGCGCTCGAGGATATTTCTTGTTGCAACACTTATGCGCAGACGGACAGTTCCACACCAAAAACAAATAGACAAATGATCAAGCAAATGATCAGTGTAGTACGCGTTTTTCATACGGTTTCAGTTCATAAACAAACGTTAACTGCGTCTACTCTTTCTTTTTTCTTTGTTTATACTCATTCGCCACATTTAATAAGATTCACCATATTCATTTTAACTAATGAACAAATATTTAGCCTACTACGTACTAACTGTATTTAGGAAAAAGTTCTGTTTCTGATGACAAACGCTGATTTCGTTCGCTTCGCTCACTCAGTCAGCGCAAACATTTCCTCAGAACGTGACTGAATAAATGTAACCACCAAGAACCACACATCACTTATAATTTGTGCTAGTACTACACTTTACAAGGGTTTTCTTGTTTCACTTATTTTAAAGCAAGTCAGGACTACACGCAGCACGAAATCATACCCAGAAGTTATGCGCGTTTACCACAATTATACTATGCTAGGCTGCTGAGTAGAGCACCAGGTAATGGAATACTGATCGAATGTCGACGTTTTACAAATACAAACATAGAAATATTTCTGACACCCTGTTCTGTTAGCAATATAGTTTGTTAAGTAGGCCTAATTTAGCAGTCAATCTTTACGTATCTTTACGTAATTTCTTTTTAATTTACAGCCAAATTGGCAGTTTGAATTTGATATATCCAAAATGCAACTCCAACAGTGAGCTGCTCGTGCCTCATTCTTGAATGACAACTATTCGGACTGCCAGCCGTTCTTCCGCTGACAACACTACTGGCCCACACGACGCTTACATGCCACAACAATTATGGACCGCCCCCTCAGCAGGAACATTTTACATTCCGAAGCTAACAACCAAATTCGAAAAATTCGTTTCAGCAATGGTCCAAAGGGGGTTTTTCGCTTCTTTCGAGGAGAAAACTTTGACCTAGAAATACGAAAAAACGCCTAAACGATATCCGGAGTAATTTCCTGTTTTACGAGACCTTTCTCACATTTCTAGCCTTCCTACTCCGGAGGAGAAGACGTACATATAAACCGACAAACCGACAAACCGACCGTAAGTTTTTAATGATTAAGACTAGCGGAGTGGCTCGCTTCGCTCGCTCATTCCGCGTCGTCTTGCTACGTTCGAGAAGCTTTCATGATGCAACTCTTATGCTGCTGACAGACATTCCACATCTAAAACGATCAAGCAAATGAGTGCAGTGCGCGTTTTTCGTAAGGCTTCAGTTTCTAAACAAAAAACGGCTTCGCCGTTTAGAAAACCCTTCACCCTTCTGCCAAACTGCCAAGGAGCCAGGAGGCGAGACACGCGATTTCTATACCCTAGTCGGCCTTAGCTTAAAGAATACGCTCGAGGAGCTGTCGTGCTCCAGCTCTTTAACTGCTGACAGACGACATTCAAGAAAATGATCAGAATGTTGGACGCGTTTTTCTTAAGGCTTCAGTTCATAAACAAACGATACGGTAACCATACATCACTCCACCGGTCTGGCCACCCAATAGCTACATGCGCCTATTTTTCTGATTGTAAGCCAATAAAAGCCTCGATAAAGCCATTGTCTTTCTGGCACATGCATGAACTGGCCTTGAGACAGGAGGTTAGACAGGCGATTTGTAGCCCAGTTGGCCTTGGCTTGAAGAAGCCATTCCCTTTCTGGCACGCATGAACTGGCCTTGAGACAGGAGATTAGACAGGCGATTTGTAGCCCAGTCGGCCTTGGCTTGAAGAAGCCATTCCCTTTCTGGCACGCGATTGAGCTATCATTGAGCCAGGAGGCGAGACATGCGATTTGGACCCAGACGGCCTTGTCTTGATAAAGCCATCCTCTTTTTGGTATACACCTAAACTGACAATGAGCCAGGAGGCGCGACACTCGATTTCTTCACAGTCGGCCTTGGCTTGAAGAAGCTTTATCCATCGGTGCTGCAAGTCAGTTTCAGCGCTGTAGCACGCGAGTTGCTGCATGCTTGAACTAAACATGCTTGGAGCAGAAAGAAGTCGCAAAGAAGTCGCATACTCTTTTGTGCCGCTCTTCGTTTTTTTATTCCAATAAATTTTGCAGACTTTACATGGGTTTCCTTGTTTCACAAATGTTAAGGATTTTTACTTAAAAGCCATCTCTCCCTCCCCGCTACGTGTGATGCTTTGAAACAGCAACCACATGTCGCCCATAATTTCTGACTAATATAAAAGATTTCGTGCAAGGCGACATCGTACCTAGAAACTATTCGTTTTTACCACAATTAGGCTGGACTATTACTGAGTAGAGACACCAGCTAATAGCACACTATTGATCGAATGTCGATGGTTTACAAATGCAAAAGTTGAAATATTTCTGACACCCTTTTCTGTTATCAATATATTTCGTTTAAATATACCTAATTTCGCATTAATCTTTTCTTAGATTTACGTATTTTCATTTAAATTTAATGCTAAATAGGCAGTTTGTAATATCCAAAATGCAACTCCAACAGTCGTTCCATCAGCAAGCTGCACGTGCCTCATTGTTGAATGTCGGCTGTTAGCATTGCCAGCCTTAATCCTACCGACAACACTACTGGACTACGCGCCTCCTACGTGGCGCAACAATTGTGGACCATCCATACAGCAGGAAAAGATGATATTCCGAAACTAACAATCAACCTCAAAAAATTCGTTTCAACAATGGTCCATATGGGTTTTTTTGCTTTTTTCGAAGGGAAAAAGTTTACCTAGAACTACAAAAATACGCCTACGCGAAATCCGGATTAATTTCCTGTCTTTTGACACCTTTCTCATATTTTTAGGCTTCCTACTTCAAGAGGAGAAGAGGTAAATATATATATATATACCGACCGTAAGTTTTTAATGGTTTAGATGATACATTAAGGTATATTATGTTATAAGTATAAGTTAAGAGTTATGTAATATAATATATAATGTACACCTTTGGGCATAAAAAATGATTGCACTGTATTGAGGTTCAAGTTTCCCGACAACAATGCAAACTTTTTCATTGTTGTAAATAAGAACATAAGTCACTGAAGGCGGAAGTAATTCTTCATTGTTGATGCCAAAGAGCATTGTTGAATGTCATTGTTTAAAGCCCCAGTTTAACGAAAACGATCATTTTTTATGGCCAAAAGTTGTACATTGTAATAATGAACAAAGCTGTAAATTACGTACCAGAAAAAGTTACGAGAAAAATGCACACAAATGAAATAGCCAACAAATATCTTTGATTAATTTTAGAAGAAAAATTCACTTTTTACTGTCAAGGCAAGCAATCCAATACTGTATCACGGATAACTTGTACATGTAAAAAAACAAACAAATACAATACAGAAATCCATATTAGTGAACAGAATTAATCTGTTGAAGTGCTACCGTATTCCCTTGAAGTAAATCTGGACTTTGAGGGTAGCACACAGAGTAGCAACTGAAAATGGCACTGAGAAAACCACAGTCCCCCCCCCCCCCAATTGATTAGTTAAACTGCCAAACTATTTTTCTAAGTAATTATAATCTACATCCCGAAATACATTACTAAGCAGTAAACTTTGTGGTTCTATTAATGGATGTGCATAGAGGAAAATGTACTTGATCACACGTAGAGTGTGTGCAGCTGGGCTGAATCAATATTCACGCAATAGCAGGACTGGTTATGGTCAGGATGTTTACAAGAGCTACACTGATACATAATGGACTAAATTCGTCTAACATATAACCATGATGTTGAGGAAACACAGGAGGTAACATTTATATGATGAAGGAACACTTCACCCAGGCGAACATGGAATAGCATCATAATCTAACAATGGTCAGACTCTTCCTTATGCAAATATACAACAGATGCTGTGCTAGCATAGCTTTTGTGTACCACCAATTGTTGACACACATAGTTCAATAACAGCCACAGCTATATTTACTAGGAAATATATATAGCAAGATTGAGTCCAAGACATATTCGAGTGCAAAAAAGTCTGACGTACATGCCTAAGTACAGTAACAGTATTATTTGTTTAACATCAAATTCTTAAATGAACACTGGCTTGAATTGAATGTAAAGCACACAGAAAAAAATGGCAGCAATTGCTTTATTTATACAAAATAACAACAATTATGAAAAACCATACACTAGGATGTCATATTCTTTTCGTGCAATATTATGCAATATTAAGTGTTTGCTCATAGCAACTTCTTTTAATACAGAACTTCTTAAAAATGTAACAATTACATACTGCCTAGAGATATGAAATAATCCTCTTACACATTGATAAACAGATAATTTACTAAATATTTTCACATGTAACTTTAGTTACTTTAATTATAATTATACACCGATTCAGTAAATGTTCAACAATGCATATGTTTAAAAGAAACAACATATAATGTGCACTGAAAAGCGAGTAATGACTTAATGTAACTTCCTAAAAGTTCTGTTAAGGTTTGTACCTGTAACCGATAGAAGTTCTATTATGTGTAGAATGCCTACACCAAAGAACAACCCCAGTGTTCCACCGAGCTCGGACAGTAACTTGATAAAAGTATATCCAGGTTCCTCCTCCACTATTTGAATGCGATTATCAGGGCAAATCAACGTTAATATCATCGCGTTTGCTGGACCTGATTTCACAATTAAGTTGTCGATGGAATACATTACTTCTCTGCATTTTCTTGGGCAATTACAGCTTTTATGATCAAAGTTCCGTAATACAACTTGAGTAGCTCTCTGAATTGCCAAATATTCGGTCCATGTGCGACAATCAGGATAAATACTCGATTTTCTCATGAAAGGTAACCTAAAAGAAATGCAGATAAGTTACGTTGATGTATTGTAATATTATAAATGCTTCAGTTACTTGCCTTGTACAGCAAATCAAAGGAATTATTCATCCTGTGTTAGTGTCTGGTCGTGGGTCTGTCTGTGCGTATCCACTTCGAATTGAACTCATTATTCGACTCCATTCAATTTTTTGGTATGCATCCAAGTCCCATTTGCAAATTTAATTTCGTAAATCAACGAAACTGAGTAAGGGTTTGCGGGGTAAATGTAAAGTTAAACCAACTTTAAATATTTAGTGAAATTAAAAAGAAATTATTGCTCAGCAGGTAAAACGTGACACATGAGGTAAAATCTAGAAGCTGAGCATCGCAACTTTGAAATAATGGTTGACGATCCATGATAAATGTCTTTACCCAATACGCCGACCTTATCAGGCTAAACAGATTTTTGTTTTGTATTTCGTAACGAGATTGTTTTAGGCATTGGCGAAAAAAAATTTCCTTGCATAAATCACTAAGTTAAAAGATAATACAATAACAAAATAAAGTGATAAAGAAACAAATAACAAGAAGGGTGAACAGTTTAATTTGACGTCCTTTTCAACTGCGAAGGATATTTTAAATTTTCGACTGCTTATTTGGCATGGAAGATCTAATAGAACCAAATAGAGCCAATTCTAAATAGATTAAGGTGTTGTTTAAATAGATCATCTGTCATCGTTTATTTGTTTTCATTGGCAGAATATTTCTTACCTGCAACGTCGTGAAATGTTGTCATAAATTCTCTTTTCAATGCATGCAGCCACACAAGATGAACTATCATATTTTCCAGTGACACAAGGATTTTGACGTGTGTTGCGGTAAATAAGCTAGAAAACAATGGTAAATTTCACATGTGAGGGTGGGAGGAAAAGTTTTTAATCATAAACCTTGTAGACACAGGCAGTTCTTGCTTCATATTCTAAATTTTTGGGTAGCAAACATACGATCGTCCAAAGGAAGGCTCCAAAAATAAAAAGAAACTTAAAATACCGGAGCAGAATAACTTTTTATGAAACATGAATTCCTATTTTCAAGTACACCCACTCACGCCTGGGTCTAAAAAATAGGGTTTAGCAAAAAAATGATGGACCGTAAATGAAACATTTTTTTTCAATGATTTTTTTCTAATTTTACCTTATCGGAAAATTCTTTCTTAGGTTAAAAGCACTGATTTTATTAGTAATAATAGTCATTTTATTACATCTCATCATTATTGAAATTAAATTAAATGCTGGAAAACTAAATAAAGATTTTCCGAGAGTGGAAAATTCGAAAACTATCACTGAAAAAAATATATATGTAGTCAGGTAAGCCCACCATGCTTTGATCAAGCTCAGTTTTTGCTTATACTATGCCTTGTGTTTGCATAATTATAGGAAAGGAAATCATTTTTACGCGTAAATTCATTGCTTTCTGATCTTTTAGTTTAAAGTGTATTTTTATTGTTTTAATCTTAGTATGGAAGTGCTTGTGCAGCCGAAAATTAGGAAGTTTTGTATTAAACACGTGAAGCAAGAGTCGCCTTTGTATGCCTAGTTTCATTAATTGAAATGGTAAAATTATATGGGATGTCCTAAGTTTTCAGCATGTCCTACAACTATGATACAAATTGATACAGAATGTGTTACAATTTAGTGTTTCCCACATCTATGTAGAAACCACTATAAGTAAGCTATGATAGAAATGTTAAGATTGTCACATAATATCATAATGATTGAGTGTTCCCTTGAGGTATAGTGTAACACAGATAAACAGGGTAGCAAATCAGAACATCCTAAAATTCCAGTGTAAACCAACGGTTCTTAAACTTTCTCGTGTGGCGGAAGAGTATTTTTTTTCGGGGTGCCAGGGACCAGCACATTGGTGGCCGGGGTGAACCGTGGGGTGGGTAGGGAGTGGTAACCCTCGATCTGTAAAACAAAAATTAGTCTTGATATTGAAGGTTTTTCAATTTTAGGTTTGTTACAAAATTTGTTTTCGTATTTTTAAAATTTGCTTAGCTAAAGCGACAAGTGAGCCTGTTTATTTTTCAAAAGCTTGTCAATACGTGGCTAGAGAAACCTTCCAGTTTATTTCTGTATTTTGTCATTGTGGCACTCATGGCTGAGAAACCTGTCTAACATAGGTAGGTAGATCGAAACCGGAGAAAGAGATTTTATGTCAATGTCGAAAAGTTTCGCCATTTGGCAGGCTGATTGGTTGTTTTTTTTTTGTTTACTGGGGCTTGAGCGAAATGGATATCGGCCCAGAATGACACATGCACATTTAGACCTGTAGGGTACCAAGACTAAAACTTATTGACAAGCCTCAGCTTTAAAATTTGTTGTAATTTCAAGTGAGATTTAAAAAATAATAAAAAAACAAATATTTAAATTTTGTTGTTTTAAAATCAACCTGCAATGAAATTCGGTTGTTTTCGTCACCGCGAGTTTTGTTAGTTGATGTAACCAATAACCATGTAGCGTATTAATGATTACTGGTCGCTTTTAGATACCACAGTCCTACACGTACAGCCAGAAGCCCACAAGTGATAAGCTCGCACGTGTGGCAGTAGCGTTGGATAAGAATCGTGTGCAGCAATCATTTACTGCAGCGAGTTACTTTTTCATTTTTAGTGATTGTAATTTTTAGCAACATTGTTCCTACCAAAACAGTAGCATTACTTTCATACATTGAGTAAAGAAAGATGGGAGTGGGCGTTTACCAAATATAAGACCAGCTGAAACTTTGATAAAAATTCTAGTAGTGGGCGTTTGTTTATCTGAGCATTTACGATAAATTCATGTTTTTGTACAGGTGATCACTGTGGACAACACTATGAAACCAACTGGTGTAGACGGCATCTGCGTGTAACACCAGTTAACGATCGAGAAAAAATGGTCAAATTGACACAGAATGTCTTAAGTTTTCCGTGGCCTACATCCCTGTGCATGACTCGTACTGGGTTTCTGGATTATTTTTACTTTCTTAAAAACCTTTAAACAAAATGGATGTGCGCAGCATGTCATTTTGGAAAATAGGTGCTCTAAATTTGGAAAATTTTTCCTTTTCTGCAGCAACTTATACAATTTAACGAAAAGTTCCGAAAGGAGCTTTATCTTGTCGTCCAAAGGTCGATTAATTACAACATTAAAATAGTGAATATGTATAAGTTTAGAGTTTTACATAAATTACTTTGACCCAAACTTTGCATAGCTACAGGATTTACTGTATGCTTCTAAAATTGTCAAAGTATTTACGCACACTTAACAGAAAATCTAAAAAGATTTTACTCGTACTAGAAGTTGTTTTTTTAGGGTAAACTCGTTGTTTTGTTGTTTTACTCGGTAATGAAGGTCGTCACGTCTTACGAAATTCAATTTCCATCAGCCTGCTACGAGAGATGTTCTTTTCATTACACATGCAGACTGTAATATGCCGCACTGGATATTCTGAACTTTGTCAATTTTTCTTTTTCACATCGAAGTGGACTAAATCAATTGTTCTACGAATACGTTTCAGTGTTTAATTGCTATAATTTGCAATGCTATATTTTACGGGTATGGCAGCTATTATTTATATTTACAATAGATACTGTTTGTTATATTAGTTTTGGTATATTTTAGATTAGGTGTGGTTATAACTATTGATTCTGGAAAATGTCGACCAGTCATAGGTGGGAAATAATCCAGAAATATGGAATTATTTGAAATTATCTGAAACTTCTGGAAGCACACAGAAGTTCAATCAAGTTTTCATGTCTGACATTTCTCTCCGTAGCATTGTTTATTTATTATTTTAACATAAAACATTTACGCTGTTTATAATATAATAATTGAACATATTTATTTCAAATGCTGTAAACAATCCTCTTTTTGAGGTATCATATGCGAAATAAAGTAATTCATAGCCATGTCTCATATGGAAGAATCTTTATAAAATGTTAGTTGTGAGTTCGCAGTTGAAAGATATTTGTTAGTAAAAATTATATCAAACTGGAATTGAAATAATTATAGTTCAAACTTCACCTCTGTTATTTTCAACGTTACTTCTGCACTGAATATCATTACTTCAGATAGTGAATTGTAGTGGGATACAAAGCTGATGAGGGGCTTGTCTGAAGGAGAAAAATACGTCATCTGAAAAACAAAAAAATGTTATTCAAACTTCAACCAATACTTTAGTTATATGTGTATTTGGTTTGACGGTTGTATGATTTTGTCAATTTGTTGTTTGTTGATAAAAGATAAAAATTATATGTTTTAATTACGTTCACGTAACAAATACTCAAAACCAATTTGGGTTTTACATAGAAAATTTGTTTTATTAAGTGTCATCACCAGGGTTCTTACTGTAAGAACTAGGTTACGCCCATTTTTATGTCAAAATTTGAAAATCAATCCCTAAAAATGTGATCTGTGGATATTTGTTTGCTCATTTACTCTTCAGGAAGAAACAGATTCTGAAATATTTTATTATTTCAACAGGGTGAAATATCAAAAATAATTAAAGCTTGACTCGCATGAAATGTGTAGTCTATGAGCCAACTTCTGCTTAACCAAGGCACTCTTAAAAGACGTACACAGGCACTGAAAGTGATATCTTTCTGAGGTGTGGGGAAGCCTGTATACAACAGGTTACTTTCTTAAATTGACTGTTAATCAGGTTCGTAGTGACTGTCGGAAGTACGTTTCTCTTACTAGGTGGTGAATGTGTGGAATGGCCTTTCATCTGACGTGGTTTTATCCTCTTCTCTTCCTACGATCAAGAACAACATTTGCAAAACGTAACTCCCAATTTCGTTGCATGAAGCTAATTACTGCATAATCCATATCTTTTTTTTTTGGTTTAACAATTCCGTTGTAGCTTTATTTGTAGACCTCAGCCGACGGCTGGTATAATTTTTTTTTAATTTGAGCTTAGACTTTGTGGCAACTCTGCAAACCTTCTAGCCTTTTCACTCATTGTAATAAACATTTTATTATTAATAATATTAAGGTTTTAAGTTTTTTCACTGACAGTAAAGAGCCAAGGCATTATTTAACAGTCATGACATTTGTTCATTTCATCCCTAATCACAGTTTCTTAATTAAATGATCTTATGTACACAAGTCTACAGCATCAATCAACACCTTTGCATGTTGTGATCAGATTCCTACCAAACTGCAGAAATGTTATTAGTAACTATTGTCGATACTGTGTCCAATGATGCTATATAATTAGGTTCAAATATCGGATTACTCAATTCAAATCTAGCATCAGAACATACAAGTTCAAACTATGCCTTATAAAAGCCCAGTGTTTTCAATAAAAATAAGAACCGATTCATTGGATATGTCTATTAAGTTGGAAATTTCTCTCATCTCAATATTTGTTTGTATCACGTTTGAGTCGATCCGTTCAGAATGTTTCTTTTAACTATTAACGTACTAGCAAAACAAATTTGCCTTTAGAAAACAGAATCAACATGGCACCAATGAAAAGTTGATTGAGGAAAACTTATGCGTGAAGACTATGCTCATTCCTTGGACAATGTTGTTTTTGAAAGTTTGTTTTAGCAGAAACGGTAGCCAAAGAAAGTTATCCTGAAGATTTTTTAATTAAAAAACGACATTTATACTTTTATGGTGGAGCTTGCATTTTAATGTAACCCTTTCAGCCAACAACATCTGAGTTAATAACAACTGATTTGACTTTGCAGCTCAGACTTGTTTTGTTGAATTTCACGAACACTTTGCTGGACTTGCTCCCTGTAGCAAATAATGATAGTTCAAGACATTAAAATGCGTTTAATTAGCTGTTGGATTGACCTCTTTTGTATTCGCAGTTAACTTGAATGAAAAATGGATTCTTCGTATTTTGGACTAACAGTTAGTAATTACTTAACGAAAAAAGAAAGGCCCGTCCCTAAGCTGATGACAAGCCATAATTTTCGTTTCGCCATCCCATATAGGATAAAAGATGCACTGACACGTCGATATAATTAATTTACTATACTGAATTTATAAGCTGGTTTCCATGAATCAGTTTCTACACTTCTAGGGCTTCTGCCTAACTGAAAATATTTTATAGACATTATGGAATAATAAACTAGGCTATCCACTTAACAAAAATCCTAAACCAATAAAACCCATACAAAAAATATAAAATCACCTCGCCAATGGAGTCAAGGTAGCAGGAAAGGGAAGTAGATGGAGGTAGCAAGCTAAGTTGTAATGTGAAAGTGCTGCCGAATAGTAGACAACCTGTGTAGTGCTGAGAGGAAATTGAATCTGCAAACAAGATAATCTGAATAAAACTGTATAAGGCAGATAGTCACTTTGTGTAAAGCGTTTGTCTCCTTTCTTTAATTTAGTGTAAAGAATTCATGTCCCGGCTAGTATTTTGTAACAAAGATCAGAGGGTTACCTGCCTCACTTATTGGGAAGATATTTTAAAATATAATTTGTTGAACTTTGGATGCACCAATAATAGTTAGAACTGTAGGTTTATGCAGCATGCTTTAAGTCCTATTTCGTAGCTAGAAGTCAAGTGGGGTATTAGCTGAGTTTCAGCAAAGAATTTGCTAAAATACCAGCTCTAATACCAGACTAGTCCCATGCTAAGCGCCCACCCCATTAACACGTGAGCATCCTTCTTTCGTAATGGCTCCTCGTGCAGTGCATGGTGTATCATAAACCTATTTTAGTGTCCGACTAAAAGATTTCTCCCTCAGTAACGGGGTAATATGGTTAAATTCCTGGTATATTTTATGAGTTAGATGTCTCATGATCATAGAATAAATGGGTGTGGGTGCTAAAGTGTTAGATGGATGAGATTTTGATTTCTATGAATTTGATTTAACTTGCGTGACTTTTGCCACTGATGGTGATTACTTTTTTTCTAATAATACTACATAAATAACAATACCTTTAAATACAATGATGATTTATTCTTGCTCCAGTATTGTTTTTTTCCCTCAATACAATGGATTGTTATCGACGTTTATTGCTGGGACTAATTTGTCGAATATTGTTGTTCTCGAATCCAATTTAACTGAAATCTGATTCTTGGAAGACACAAACTCGTTTTTGTTGCCTTTTGTTTTTCTATTGATTTAATCCCCTCTCTCTCAACTCTTTCAACAACATTAGTGCCTGAACAAATGTGCTTCGCCATTTTGTTTTTAGTCCAAATGAACGATCGCCTTTTACTTATCTGAAAGACTGAACTTCATTATATTCATTCTTAAGATTACAATTGTATAGGACCTACCAACCAGAGTAAATATTATTCCACTTCGTTAATTTCTAATGGAATTAACAGTTACTCAAGTGTTTAGATGATAGGACAAGTAGAAGAGTGACGTAATGCTTAAATCATCACTTTACCTTCCTTTAGTACTGTGATGACATTTACTACTGATCAGAACGTGGAATAGGAATACTTTGGACCAGCAGAAAACATCGACCTGCATCTTCGTACTTCATGTAATTTCTTACCTAGGGATATTATAAAACGGCTTCTAACAGGAATTTAAGGCAGCTTTAGTCAGCAGGAATAGTTTGACCTTTAAACTCAACTTGAAAGCCGTACGGAACGAAATCCAAACTAGGTCTGCCTTCAACTTTCTCACGTGGTGGCAGGTGACTTAGACTGGCCAGAAGTGACCCACTGGTGTTGTTTCACCCACCTTCCTACTATGTATTAGACTGAATTGAAAAACTTTGACGAGTCGAAGAGAATTAATTACTCCCGGCCCCGAGCATTGAGTTCAAGATGATGGAACCATGGACTTACAAGTGTGCTCCACACTAATCAAACCACTGTAATCCTCAGCCAATGGACATAGGAATCCATACATTGACTGGCCCACATCATTTTTTAACAGTGGTAAATGCAAATTCACTGTTTAGCAGACGAAAAGCAATGGACAACAGATATTTTATAAGGTGACCCACTTCACTCGACTATTGCTGCTACAGCTGAAATAGAGAAGTGGAAAAAATAGTGCATGTATGCTCATGATGGGGTGGACAATGATGTTATACCTCTTCATACAATTTCATAGCGTACGTAATAAGCCAAGAATCAGGGAAATATTGATTCAAGACTTTCGCAGGATGGGTCAGTTGAATGCAATGCCTACAGGACCTGACTAGTACCTAGATGCACCCGGTGGCAGATATGGCCTCCACATTCGTAAAGGTCGTAACCTCATCATCCAAACCTGATACCTCATAACTGCACCACACGTGGAGTCCATCACACAGGTATATTTATGGTCAGAAAATCCCTATTGAGAAGCGGGAAAGTATGAACACAATTACGCAGATGAACTCAGAGTCACTCTCAGTTAGAATAACAGCCTTTTTTCTGGGTAAAATTTCCTCAACTTATCGTACAGAGCCAATTTCTAACCGCTTCATGGGAACAGATTAAACACTAAAGTATTTCTACGAAGAGTTTTTGACTTTCACTCATCTCATTATGTACCACCGCTAACCATAATGCAAGTTCCACCTTATTGCCGTAGTGATACATAATAAAGCTCATGCTATATGGGAAACCAGCATCGTTTACCACAATATCACGTGGAGAGTTAACAGATTCCTTCCACTCCTCCTCAAACTCAACCTGCTTTTCAAAATACTGTTAACTCTCAATACGGCCAAAGTTGTTTCAGTATTCACTGCAAGAACAATACACATACCTTCCGAGATTGTAATCATGTTGGCCCTATGGCGTATCCACTTAACCAGACATGCTCTTTTGTTTCTGCTACTGTCAAACTAGCGCAGTAGGTGCACAAATCAGCTCTATAATTGCAAAGGGCATCAAGTTGCAAAAGTAAAAAAATATATTATTTAATGTAGGGCATTAGGCCTCAGCAATCTACCCATCAGTTATTAAGTCACCTTGTACATGAGTTGCCAAAGCCAAAGAAAAGCCAAAGCAGAGGCATCAACTCCAACTCAAACCTATACTAAACTTATTAGGTTTTACGCCGTTTCAGTCATATTTAGTTTTCGTGTCCTGATGCCTTTTGCCTTTGTAAGGCTGAAATGCAATTAGGTTCACAAGTGAATCATAATGCCAAATATCAGCTGATCGCCTGATCAATGAGCTGAGGAATCGAGCTCATTCATGCGAAATATGTGAATCTCCTAAAAATCAACGTACTAGCCAAACAATCCACATTCAAGGAGAAACAAGAATTACATCGGTTCTGTGTGCGAAGATCATAGGGCCTACGCCCTGGAAACCAATGCCAACAACAACTAGAGACTAAAATAGCAAAGGTCAAGGATACCCTAATTCGTTCAAAACCAAATATAATAGATTTTAAGCATTGTGTGACACCACAAGTAGTATGATAATAGGGGATTCGTCCTGACAGGACACCAAGAGTCGAAACACATTATTTTATTTTTTTATATGCTCTTATTACGGCTATGAATATTTCTTTATTGTTCGCTCTAGCTATTTGTAAACATTTCGATGCTTTTATCCTGTTGATGAGTTTATCAAGTGTTTGTAGAGCTCGGACTATTCCGAAAACTAAAGTTGTAGCAAAATAACCACCGCCGTTGTTTTAGAGTAGTATTCCACAAAGTGCAGTTGCGTGTCATCATTCAAAAGTCGTATTTCTCCTCTCCTACGAGTAGCACTTTCATTTTAAGATTCAACAATAATTTTATTTTATTTCTGCTATCGAGTTTGGACAGTTCCTACATTATTGCCAGCAGCTGTTTTTCATTTAAGGACAGCTCCCATTGCTCGATAATTGATTCTCTGGCTATTTCGTTGAATGGCTTGAAGACCTGTTTCCAACTAGAATCCGTAACACTTTTCCGTAGTCCCACATCCGTACTTTCGCAACCTTTCCAGGCAAAAGTATTTTCTTCTTCGTCTTCAGGTTGCAATTTCTCTGTCCACTCATTGAGTACAGGCTTGTTAATCTTTTCACCCAGTAGATATAGGTAAGTTCATTTGGACGAGTTGAGTTAGGTGGTAAGCCCAGCCTGTTTGTTAAAAACGAGTCGTCCACTTTCAATAGTGACAATGAGGTATTTACTCAGTATAAAATAACTGCTCTTGGCATCCATGATCAGAATGAGTCTTTAATAATAATCAAAATAAAATATTTTATTCAACAAACATTATCACAGAACAAAATTATTCTATACAACAAAACAGTATCGCATCAGCTAGGCCTGTCATCATCAAGCTATCAATTTCCCTTTCTACCTTTGCTCTCTTTGAGCCAATCTTCTTTTTTCCCTGAACACTATTTTTTCCTCTTCCATCGGTGTTTTTCTGAAGCTTGTTTTTGTTCTTTTTCTGGATTGGAGTTAATGTTGTCTGTCTCTCCATATCTGTTTTTCTTTTTCTATCCCCAGCTCTCTTCGTCCACTATTCTGGATTTTGCACTTTCAACTGCCTGTTCTCCCTCATCAGCACTCTCCTCTTCTCGGCTTCTCGAACCTTGACATTTTCAACTTCTTTTATCGTTTGTTCCACTTTACCCTCATTCCACTTAGTTTTTGCCTCTTCATCACTGATTACAACGTCCAAGTCCAATGATAATACTGATGATACTGCTTCATCGAATATCAAAGAATGATCAAAATAATATCCATCCTTGTTGTAAGAAATATGTTTGCTGGCTTGATGTCCTATGGCTAAAGTTTTGACTACGTTTATGAGGAATTTTTTGTCATCGTAGGCTGACAGTAGGGATTTATTCACCATGATCGTTGCCAGCTGGCTGTCATTTGCAATCTTGTACCAACTCTCTCTTTGTCTGGGGTTCGAATGGAGAGTCACTGTGTAATCTTTGTGATATAAATGTTTCTCCACGAATCTCTGGGAAATTCCCTTCTCTTTTGTTGATGGTAAATAAATACATCTTGCTCCTCAACCCCACAAACTCTTTAATCGGCACTCCCTTCGTGTCATCTTTCATCTTTCCCAACACTAGCTTGTTGACGATGCAAAACTGTGGATGTTGTGGATCGTAGTTGCTAGTGTCAAATCTACTTATGTTTTTAGTCATGTCCGCATACAAGTTCTCGGTTTCGATGCAATAGCCTAGCTAGTCCCTGGCTGTATACCAGCAGGAGAACTTGATGTATTCATTATGATTTTCGTATTTAACATCACACTTTATAATATTTTGGACAAGTATCTTATAATTTATAATATTTTGGACAAGTATCTTATAATTTATAATATTTTGGACAAGTATCTTACAATTTTTCTTCAGCAATCTATTGCCATAAATAATTTTAAAGACTACGTTAGACTTTTAGATTTTCGATATCATTTTAATTGTTAGTCAACAAAGCGCACACACAAAGACATCTTTCGAAGGATTTCAACAATGCGTGGTTGATGCGGTGCTTTCTAACAGGTGGATGTTGCCGACACACCTGCATCCCCTCTGACTTCTCATTGGAGACAAATAATTTTACGAACTGATAGAATGGTATATAAAACGTAGCATTACGTTGAAAATAATAATAAACATAGAGAAGGTTTGGTATCTTTTGTTAATATTTATTTTGAATTGGGATATACTCCAATAAAACAGCCCTACATCATTTGTGGATAATACGTCTAGAAATCTTTTTGCACTCAGCTTGTAACCAAACTAAAAATAACTCGTGCTAATTAAATTGAAACTATTCCCCTCATGCTGTGCGCTTGGGATATAATTTCAAAATAATTAGCATTCATTACTTTTAAGTCACGTTACAGGTTTCGTGCTAAAACAGTAGCCATGTTATCGACAAACGCTCTAGAGCTACTACTACTGATTATATTACTTCACAGTTACAAAAAGGTGGCCGGGGTTTAATGCCTGCAAGAAAAATATCCTTAGCCTGTAACGATACTGAAAACTGTGGTATACTAACTGGAGACTTTTAAGTGACTAACCAGTTTCGATCAAAAGGGTCTAGCTCCGGGACAACGGGTCATTTTATGCAACGTCGTAGAGACTTTAACTGTTATCGCAAACATTTTTTTGCGTCGAGACATTTCAACGGACGGTTGAATTCCAATATATGTCCACAAGGTGTATAGGTGTTTGGTGTTTGGTGTCTAGGTGTCTAGGTGTTTGGTGTCAAGGTGTCAAGGGGGGGGGATTGAGGCTTAATGGCGCGACACTTGAAACCCTACAAATTAATCATTTTTGATAAACAATCTAGTTCATTATTATCAAGTTATTGATGAGCAGCAAAGCAATATAGGAGAAGCACTGTCGGGAAGAGACTCTGACCTCTTATGACATATAATGCCCATTCACCACACCCCCATGTATTGACGGTACCGTTAAACCATGATCAAAAGGCCTTTAATAAGAATGTCGAACAGCGCTTTGGAGTTCCATCCTCCAATATTAGAGGAAATCTCTTTGTAAGATCTTAAATGTAAACATGGTTAATAGACATATGGGCCACCTTTCGAAAGAATCAAATGAATCATGGATCATAGATCAGGGAATCGAACAGGACCGCAAATCAGTGGTAAAAATCACCACGTCTTGTGATATATGTATGAAAACTATTATCCCTCATACAGCAACAAGAACCTATTTCTCCCATGTTTCTCTGGTAAGCTGATGAATGTGTAGTCAGCAAAATACCAAATATTCACGGAAGTAGGATTTTATTTATTATTATTGTTATTGAAATAGGAGGTTTTTTCCCTGATTTGCATGAGAATTGTTGCAACAGACTTTGTTGGTACATCATCATACCTTCAGTAAATAGTTTACACAAATTTAATACAGTTTCCTGTTGATATCATACCCTCATCGCTGATAGAATATTATGTCAACAGGCAACTGTATTAACTTTGTGCAAAGTACTTACTGAAGGTGTGTTGATGTACGAACACAGACTGTTGCAACAATTCTCATGCAAAAATGGGACCAACACTGTTGAAGCGTTTCCGTACCCCACAAGGGAACGTTATATCAGGACATGGCCACTTATCAATTAAAACAACTTGCCGAGCCTACCTTGAGTATGCATATTGCTGCAATGCGTTTGGGGAATGCTTGTTGTAAGGGGGGGGATTGAGGCTTAATGGCGCGTCAACAACTTGGCCATTAGCGCCAACCTCAGTCACAGTGCAGTGGTCCGGGTTGCCACTGCACCACACATTACAGAGATGTTATTCAAACCCCTAATCTAAATCTTGTCATACATCTGTACCTCCTGCAAAAATTGAAAAACACCGGACAGGAGGACAGACTTATCACCCAATTGACACGCAATGTCATGCGGAACATGAAAACGATGACGAACACCATCAAGATGGTGACAATCAACAAGGAAGTGCCGGACCGTAAGTGGCTGTCGACACCAAGAACATTCAGGAGGGTCAAGCCCCCGCAAAAGGAAACAGTGAGTAAGTCGAGTGTGACCAACGCGCAAACGGGCCAACACCACTTCCTCACGGCGACTGCAGCGACACGCCGAGTGCCATTCCTCAACAGTGCCTTTAATAACACGCAACTTATTACCGACTTGACTGTCCCACAAGGCTTGCCAAAAAGCGTGTAACCTCAGACGCAGAGTTGGAAAGGCGTCTGAGGGAACAAGGCCGAGATCCCTCCGGAGCGGGCCAGAAACGGCCCCTTTCGCTGCAGAATTCGCTTGCTCATTTCCACCTATCCCAACATGGCCCGTGATCCAGCAGAAAAGCACGGTTTTCCGCTGGCCAGGCAAGCGGGAAAGCAAAGCTTGGACACGTTGTGTCAAGCGGTTCCGAGGATTGTAAGTCGCCAAGGACTCCAGGGCACTCATGGAATCGCTAAAGATAATGAAATGCGTGCCCTGAAGGCCAAGGATCCATTCCACCGCCAACCCGAGAGCCAAATGCTCTGCAGAAAACACAGAATAGCATGATGGAAGGCGATGGGCAACCGTCACTCCCTTACAAACACAAGCACAAGCCACGCCAGCGTCTGACTTCGACCCATCAGTAAACAGCCGCTGATAACCGGCGTACTGAGAACACAGCCGCCGGAACTCCTGTAAGTACCTTGCTGGTAGAGTGGAACCCTTCGGGAGGGATGCCAGAGCGAAAATGAAAATGCCACTTGGGACAAGCCAAGGGGCTACTGGCATCCCCCAAGCCTCAAGACGCTGGGCATTTCAAAGGCTATCTCCTGACAGGACTGCTGGAGCCTATCGCGGAAATCATCCTTACCCACCCTGCGTCTACCGACTTGCAAGTCTGCCCCAAAAACCATGGACCAAGCAGGACTGGATTCCACAGCACGTAAACGCACAGCATATTGAATGGTCAGCTTCCGCCGACGAATGGCCAAAGGTGGCTCCGAGGCCTCAGCATGGAGGCTGACCACTGGAGAAGTTCGAAATGCCCCAGTCGCCACACGCAGGCCACTGTGATGCACAGTGTCCAAGATCTGGAGAGTCGAGTCACTAGCCGAACCATACACCATGCATGCATAATCAAGTTTGCTGCGGACAAGGGCTCTGTAGAGGCGCAACATGGCAGTGCGATCGGCACCCCATCATGAAGTGCCCGACAGAACCCGCAAGATGTTAAGTGCCCGCAAAGACTTGTCTTTAAGTTGGCGCAAGTGTGGAATCCAAGATAACCTGTAATCGAACACCAGACCCAGGAAACGTGCCTACGGGACAACAGGAATCTGCTCCAAGTACAGGCAAGGATCTGGGTGCAGTGTTCGTTGGCGGCAAAAGTGAATACACACAGTCTTGTCCGGAGAAAACCGGAAACCATTACTGACCGCCCAGGTCTGGACTTTGTTAATCGCCAGCTGGAGCTGCCGCTCGCAGGTCTGCATGCGAGCTGCCCGAAAGCGCAGGCCGAAGTGGGGGGGGGG
>JAHWFP010156647.1:54995-98895 GCA_023313725.1 Lithobius niger
CCTTTAGCGCTTTGTGGACAGCGAAAGGACCGAGTTGTGTAACATCTCGGCCCTCACCTGTCACCACCAGGAACTTCGGGACTTGGTCCCGACTCTTACGAACGTCTGGTAACTGGGCACTAGGCCCAACCATCTCAGGTTCCCTCCTCTGGCGCTTGCTAGTGCGGCGAGGAGGGGAAGAATTTTTGGGGGAAGAAGATTTTGTGGGGGAGGGGAGGGAAGTTGCCATAGAGAGCAAAAAAGAAGTCGCGGCGGTGCGCTCCCCAGAAAAGAAAGCCCCGCGCGGCACTCGGGTGCCGAAGTCATCGACAAACAATGACTGGGGAACAGCAGCTTGCTGAGCAATGGGGTTGATCCCAATAGCAAACAAGATGACACTAAGAACACCTCCTTGAGGCACACCATTCTCCAAGACAAACAGGCGGGAAAGAGTCGCCCCGACACGAACACGAAAAGAATGGCCTGAGAGGTAAGCGGAAAGCAACAGTGGCATCTGTCCCCTCAAACCACAGTTATAGAGATTACGGAGCTTGTTGTAAGGTGATGCTATTACATAACAGCTTTAACCGAAATGCTCTTCCGAATAACTTATCTCCCATACAGGCATAGAAAGAGCGAGTGTCACACATATACAAATACTTACAATTTGGATGCCTAGCATATCTTTTCTCTCACCTCCAGTAATAAGTTTTTATCAATTGCTTCACCATGAATCTATGTAGTATTTGATAATTATAGAAGAGCACATAGATTATTTGACTAAGTAAGTGGAGAATTGGAAATATCTATGGACATAACATGCTTGCAGTATGTCAATGCCTTCAGATTGTGAAAAAAACTTGCAAGAAAATTAATGTTGTTGAAACTGCTCAATACTTAGGGAAGTTAGGCAAGCACTGGAAATTTAAAGAACATATTATTAAATTAAAAAGGTATGAAAATTGATGGTAAAGCTTTACCAGATAAGAAAACTAGTAAATGAAAAAAAAAATAAACAAATGATTTATGAAGCTTGACTAGCTAATCAAGTTTGGTACAGGGTTAGGTACGGTGCTCCCCATTCAATCTTAGCAAAATAAATTAGTTAAAATACTGTTTAAAAAAACAAGAAGACATAAAAAATCACAAAAAGTATTTTCTTGGATCAGAAAGTCTTAAATATTAAGAAATGAGAGATTTTACTATAATAAAAAAAACTATTTTGAAAATATGCACAGAATTTATTATGAATCAAAAATGGAACTATAATAAGGTATCAAATACCGATCTAGAAAAATTAATTTGGATAAAAGAGAAAAAACTATATGCATAAAAATTTTAACAAAGTGTCAAAGAAATTACAAAAAAACTGACTAGTATTAGTACAGTGAAAAAAGACGTGAAAGAGTTTTTGCTTTCCGAATATATTTCAACTGTATGAATGCCTTTGCATTTGTTTTATTATATTAATGTATTTGTGAAATTCCTGTGCCTGAGTATTTGTTTGGCACTATACTTTTTTTATACTTTTGTCTTTTGTTTTACCTTTTAACTGTAAATAATTGTCTGTTGTAATTATATTAAATTGTTGAAACAAGCTAATTTCAAGGTTCGTGTCAAACTGTATTTTTAATTTAAGATAAAATAATTTAATTTCAAAAACTATGATCGGAGAAGGAACTCAGAACTAATGGTTGTCAGATTTAGGAGCATCTACCATACTGAAAGTGATTCAAATGGTGATGAGAGGCCTGAACGTTTTCATTATACACAACCATATAAACCATACTATTTCCTCCAGACATCAATCTCTATATTAGAACTTTATCTGATGTTGGCTAGACCGATAAACGATTATGGTACTGAACTGTGGTACGGAATATTAATAAAACTCTGTAACGCCCTCGAAAATAAACAAAGACAAGCTACATAGTATATTCTTGTCCTACGAAACTTACCACACCCTACAAGACTGAGAAACTGGAATCTCCACTCGATCGTGTGGCGTCTTAAAAGTAGACATATTATAACAGCATACAAAATTATTAAATGCGGCTATGGTGGCCAACATACAAGGAACCTTATTACATTAATTTCGCACCCGTGTCATAGGTGTGGTAATCGGCATAGTATAGAACGTCCACAGTTACTCAAAACACAAACCCTAGTTGTCGTTTCTTCCCGTATGATCCAAATTTGGAGTAGGTTTCCTCTTGCCGTGGTTGAGGCCACAACGGTTGATTCTTTTAAGTATAAGTAATATTCACTCTATTAACTCTGTTAACTATTTTAAACCTTGTTTTAACTGTAAACTCTTTATTTACATATGTAATCAAACCCACATAAAAATTCTCGGGTTTTAATGAAACATCACACATACAAAATATCTAAATTCGTTTTTACTACACAGCCATTTGGCACTGTAGTGCGATTATTAATAAAGTAAAGATGTAGTAATGTGTAAACTTCTTATCATGTCGAATTCTTTAGGATAACCAGCGGCTCAATGTGGGGCAATGAGACGACTTAAATAACTACTTCTTCCGAACTAGAATATGAGCAATCCCCAATCATACCACAAATCCAATACCAATCGTCACCAAACCAGGAAAAGTCAAGTTGTACCATTCCCCAGACACCGGCCATCTTTCAAGGGAAATGAAGGGAAATTAGAACTCGTGCAGGAGAGTTGTTACAAATCAGTATTAACCACCGTACTTCAGGAAACTTGTTTCAATCTAAGTACAAATTGTGAGAGAAGACATTAATACTGTATTCTGCTTTGAAGCTTGCGCCTCATAGGGCGTAGCTATTTTGATTTGTGGAGGTTGCATTGAAAACTTTGCTCCAAGTATGGTTCAACTTGCCATCTCATTGTTGTCTCCGTGTTGTCGAACCTATTTCAATTGTAGTCCTATTACTCATTTCTGTTGTCCCTTTTATATTTTTATCCATTTAATCCCCATTCTTTTCGGCTCTTTCAACAACAGTAGTACATAAACAAATGTGCTTCACCATTTCATGTTCTAGCCTTAATGAACGATTTAGTAACACCTCCATGAAAGACTGAACTTCATTTCTTCACCGTTCGGAACTGAGTGACTAGGATTTAACTGAACGGATTCAATCTGGTTGAAAATTATTTTCTCTTCGTGAATTCCTTACGGAATTACTAGTTAGTGAAGTGTAGTATGAAAGCACAATTAAAAGAATATAGTGATAATTAAACCAGTACTTTACCTTTACTACTGCGATCAGATCACATCTACTGATCGTAACGTGGAATAAATAGGATGTGCTTTAAACTATCAGAGTACGTAGATGTGCACCTTTGTATTTCAAATCATTTCTTACCTAGGATTAATAACTATCATTTCTTACCTAGGATTGTGGAGTCCTCTAAGAGGAATTTAAGGCAGCGTTAGTCAGCAGGAATACTTCGATCTTAAACATCATCTTAAGGCAAGTGTGGAACGAAATCATTGTGCAGGCTACCTTCACCTTCCTCATGTGGTAACAGACAACTTACACTAGCCAGTTGTGACCCACTGCTGTTCTTTTACCACCTTCCTATTCTGCATTGGATTTAACTGAAAAACTTTCACAATTCAAATAGAATTAACGATTCCTGGCTCCAAGCATCGATTTCAAGATGATGCCCCTACTCATCAATCAACTTTAATGCCCCAGCAAATGGAAAAGGAAACCTTATGTTGACTGGGCCGGATAATTTTAAACAGTGGAAGTGCATTTTTACTGTCTAGCGAGCAAAAAGTAATGGACGACAGATATTTTACAGGGTGATCCAGTGACTTCACAATCACTACTCCTGGAGAGATAGATGAGTGGAATAAAAGTAATGGTGAATGTAAGCTTCTGATGACATGAACAATGACACTGTTCCTCCACATACAATTTCAGATCCTACATTATGCACAAAGAATCTGGCAAAGATTGATTCAAGACTTTTACAGGATGGATCAGTTCAATCAAATGCACTGCCTACGGACCTGACTAATATCAAGATGCACCTGGTGGAAGACATAGCCTCATAGATTCGTCTAGGGCGTACCCTAGTCATTCTTCCGAATATCCCATAACCGTACAACAGAGTTGCATATTGTTGTTTTGTGGAGTCCCTCATCAGGTCTATGTATGGGCAGAGAAGCCTCGTTGAGAAGTAGAAGAGTATGAACACTCTAAGACAGATGAACTTTTAAAAAGTTTAACACATTCCCAGTTGGAACAATGGCCTTTTGGACAGGACCAAACACCTTCAATGTACCGTACAGGAACATAGCATACTCTCTTCATAGTATAATCTCTTCATTCCACGCCAAATTATTTCTACCAAGAGGCTGTACAGCTCTACACCCTTACCTACCTTATTACATACCAGTACTAGGCAGTATCATATCGACAGTCAAGTGATCCTTCCACTCGGATTCCTTCCGCTCAACCTACTTACCACAGTACGGAAACTGTCAATGCTGCTAAGGTCGTTTCAGTGTTAACTGCAAAAGCAATACACATATGTTCCTTGATTCCGATCAAGTAGAACCTATTGCATATCCACTCGGCCTGAGCTGCTGACTTTGTTTCAGAACCACTCGCAGTGTGTGCGCCAAGCAACTATGTACACAACTGAAGTATGACACCAAGACTCAGCTGATCGCTCGGTGAATGATCTGTGAAATCAAGTACATTTAAGTCAAATATGTGAATGTACTAATTATCAAATGAACCAGCCAAACACTGCAGATTCAAGGTTGAAACTCAGAATATATCGCTCTCCTGCACGAAAGGCCTATGCCCTAGAATCAAAGTGCCATGAATCTAGTGAGCCATCAGGGCAAGTGGCCAATGTACCCTTCACTAAAGATTGCACTGCAATGTTGATTATATTATGTAACTATTGCAAAAAAGTGGCAAACGATCCCTAGCTTCCTAATACCTTTGGTGTAATAATAAGGGACATTAAGGTGACCGGAAGGGTGGAACTCTAGGACAAACTGGTCAACTGGTGCTGCAATGCTTGTTACCTAAAAACTTAATCATGTTTGGTGACGATAACCACCATTTATTTAATGTACAATATTGATGGAAACACTATTGAAAGAGAACTCACTATCACACGTTCCCAAGGTAAATGCAATATCCTATTTGTTTACCCAACAATTGAATTAGAGGGGATAATTCCTATGTCACTCGAATAAACTAGTTCTACTTCAGTCCCACATATTCAACATTATTTTTTCCATTACTTCGAACGTTTGTCCCCTCAATAACGAGTCTGAAGAGTGTAGCGAGACCTGAGGCGGAACTTCTAGAGCAGTTGAAACACATCTGAGAGTTGATGTTGATGGTGTATAGAATAGCTCGATGATGAATAGGGTTCTTAACCAGCAGCTTGGCTCGTGATGGGTGCAACAGCAACCGGGGAAGTTTTTGTAGTTTTCATCACCTCAGGCTGCGTCGAATCACTCGTTATCCATGTTCCATTTTGTTCTTTCTCATCATCAGTATCATCATCGCTCTCCTCCTCCCGTTTTGGTAACTACGATCCACTTTGTTGTTCCTTTTCATCCTTCTCTTCCTCCACAAGTTCCTTCTCCGTCCTCAGCTTTGCAATGGGATCGACGATGCTTTTTAATGCATCAACTTAATGTTCGAAAAATTCACGAAGGTATTCTCCTTCAGATTGTTTTCCTTTTTTTGACTCTGCAAACTCAGCCTTCAATTTATTTCCAAGTTCCATGGCTTCCCATTTATTATCAATTTTTTTATTATGCAGCTTTTCTTTTTTTTAACAGTACTTGATGTTTCGTTTGCTGGTTGTTATTTCTGGATCGTGTACTTTAATCCCCTTGTATCATTCATCAATGACCTTTCTTCCGTCGTCATTTTTGAGTATTTCTTCCACTTTCATTCAAATTTGCTCCCCAACAATGTTTTCGTTTGTAGGCTTCAAGTGGTTCAATCTCAGCAGCTCTTATATTTATGCTTGTCTATCCTTCTTATAACCCATCCACTTCTTTTTTCTGCAAACGAAGCCAACGATTTTTCTATCTTTTTACTGGCCTCTTCCCCTAAGGATGGTATTTCAACATCATAGTACGGGGTAGTAAACTTGGAGTTAAACCGAAACTTTTTCATCGTCATCCTTTCCGCAGATAATCCCTAAACATTCTTGAAACTTTAAGTTTCACATCTACATCACCATCTGTGCTAAAAGTTTCCTTAATGGTTTTCTCAGCGCTTGCAGTAGATATAGTGGATCGATATCAAACTCGTTGTTCAACTGTTGTCTGAATATCTGAAAGTTTCCATCAAACATTTTTCTGACGAAAGGGGATCGAACCGATCTGTAATACCGAGATGCGTTAGAGCATTGTAAAATTTGGAGATGAAGTAGCAGCATTGAGGCAAATAGTGCTCCTCATATGAGTGTAGATCCGAGGTATAACGTCAGGTGAACATTTCTGCGCGAAACATTATAGTTAGTGGCGAATCGACAGATTTACGAGTCAGCTTTAATACACCTTTACATCTAGATGAATTCAAGCAGTACTACATGGCGATGGTAAACATTGAAATGTATCACATCTTTCCTTACATGTACGAGACCAACACCCTTTTTAAGTACTGCTTCAATATTGGTCTTGCTTGGAAATTATTTGAAATATTGGACAAGACGATGTATTTGAGCTTCAACCAGACGTAAATACTTTGAGGTGTGTTCTAATGACGCCTTGGTTCAAAGTTTCATTTCTCGGGGAACAAACGTTGAGAAAGTAGTTAGGATTAGAAGATACAGCTTAAACGCATTGACATCACGAAGGTGTAAAAACGTAAACATACCAATGCTCAATAGCATTCTGGTTCATTCGGAAATCATAGACGAATCGTTTGTGAATGGACTGAATGTATCCATGTTGTACAGCTTTTTCCCCAACGTATATCCAGGTTACAATATTGTACAATAGGGTGCATTGAAAAAATCGAAAGTTGTAAAATTTAAAGTCAAAAAAAAGTTGCCTTTTATATAGCTTAGTAAAAGTCCAAAATTTGGCCCTCCAATCCGATAATGTTTTGAGGGTCCACTTTGGCTTCCAAATTTCAGCTATTGGTTCTTGTTAAAAATCGGCGCTTTGTTTAACTAATTCAACTCCTTTGCAACTTTAGCTTGTATTATCATGTTCTAACAGCAGCCAAAAGTTACATCCTGTTTAACTGACTAACACGGCAAAGTTTGGTTACTATCGGACTATATCTTGAGGGTCCATTAAGACAACAAAGTTGAAAAACGCAAAAGTTAACCTTTTTAATTAATATAAAGTACAGTGAAAACAGTCACAGTCGTCTTACTAAAACCTAATAACAGTAAAAAGTTTCCTTATATATAGATTAGTAACTGCACAAAAGTTCATTCCAATTGTATATCTTCAGGGTCTTCAGGATCTTCAGGGTCTTCAACCATTAGGCCCTCGAAGTTTGCACTTAGTATCAAATTTGGCCAAACATTTCATCTTACAGGTATATTACTTAAACTGTTAAGTGCATTGTGCACTAATTATTTATACTTCCTTACATTCAGATCCAAAATGAGTATATCTGGCAACCATTCTCAACTTAATACTGGCACGAGCAGTGGCACGCCAGGCTCAAGTTTTAAGACTAGAAAGAAGTTGCATGATGCTGTATTTTGGAAACCAAAAGCTATGAGCGGTATTAATTTGCCAACTTATGCAGATGTCATGAGGCATTATTTATTACTGCAAAGTGAATTAAAACCATATGCTACCTCCAAAAACCAACAATCAAGGAGATTTCGGAAATAATCTGTACGAAGTTGGAAGATATTTGGATTCTAGTAGTTTCGAGAACACGTATTATGCAGCTTATTCGAGCATATCGTGATAAACACCAAAAGCTGAAGAAATGGTTTAGTGGCAAAAGAGAAGCCAGTGAATTAGTAAAATGAAAAATAGCATGAAGCATGAAGCGCAGAGCCAACTGTTTGATATTGCAGGTTTCGGATGTGACTTTTCAAAGTGTAAGTATGTACCTTTGAGAAAAGTACTGGAAAAGGAACAGGAATTCTTATTGGACCACGAGGTGCTCGCAACATGTAATAGGTTAGGGGGGGGGGATTGAGGTTTAATAGGTTACGTTGATATTCTAACAACAAAGCAGATGAAAAGAAAAGCTGAAAGGAAATTAAAAGAGACAGAGAGACTGGAAAAATATCGTAGAGAAGCTAACGTGCAAGAATCAGCCATTGCTGAAAATAGCTCTTATTCCAAAAGTGATGATATTGATCATGCCATTGAACTTCTAGGTATCGTTGATTATGATGGTGGTGCAGATCGTGATCCCAATTATGAGCTGCCTCTCTCAATAGCAACTAGTGGTTATGCTCAAACAAGACTTACTTTGCCTTCATTTGCGAAAACTTATGGCTACCATGGTTTGTCAGACAGATCAGCAGCTTCTCTAGCTTCTGCCGTTTTGAAGGATGTTGGTCTAATTACAAAAGATGATTCCACAAAAATTATTGACCCTAACAAAGTACGACGTGAAAGAAGCAAGACTCGTAAACTACAGAGTAGAGAAAAATCAAATTTTGAAGAATTTCATGGACTATACTTCGGTGGACGGAAAGATCAAACACTCTTCCTGGAAAAAAATCAATGACAAATATCACCGCAAAACAGTTACTGCGAACACATATCCTTGGTAAAGCAACCATCATATAAATATATGGGGCACATTTCTGTTCAACGTGGGACAGCTCTAAGCATCAAGACAGGCTTAATGGATTTTTTATAACTAACGAAATCGATGCGTCTAAGTTGTGTGCTATAGGTTGTGACGGAACAGCTGTAAATACAGGCATTAAAGGTGGTGTTGTCAGACTTTTAGAAATGCAGTTGAAAAAACTTCTACAATGGCTTACTTGCCAACTACACGCAAACGAACTGCCTCTACTTCATTTGTTAGAGCATTTAGATGTACCAACATCAGGGCCTAGTGATTTCACTGGAGTAATAGCCTAAAACATTGCGAGTTGCTACCAATCACCCAATACATTGCAATTGAGACCGACTGGCCAGTTTCAATTAAAGTGAATAGTAACGACCTTAGTACTGACCAAAAATACTTACTGCAGATATGTCAAGTTGTAGCATCTGGTAAATGTTCTAGTAGTCTAGCTGCTCAAGAACCCGGTAAAATCACTCATGCAAGGTGGTTAACAACCGCTAATAGGCTTCTTCGATTGTACGTGGCAACTGAAAGCCCATCTTTAAACTTACAAATACTGGTTGGCTACATCATGGAAGTGTATGCATCAGTACGGTTTGAAATCAAGTGTAAACCTTCTTATGCGGATGGTACTAACCATGTGTTTAAAACAATCGAATCATCACGGTACCTGAGCAAAGACTTAAAAGCTGTGATCGATCCAATTATACAGAGAAACAGTTATTCTGCTCATCCAGAGAATGTTTTGGTGGGAATGCTGAGTGACAATCGAAAGCACATAAGACAACTTGCAGTCGTTGGACCATACGGGCTCGATCAAACACACCACAACATATTCATGAATTTAAAATACCACCTCTGAACTTTGATGCTAAAGTGTACACAGAACTGATACCTTGGCACAGGTCTAAAGTAGTTGTGACTGAGCTACCCCTTACGATGGCAATGTTTCGTGTAGAGCTGGAGTTACTAATGAATAATGAAATTCCTGTACTTAACAACATATTCAAGTTTCCATATGACACACAATCAGTGGATTGGTGCGTGAAGCTTGTTATGGAAGTCTCAACCGCAGTCTGTGGTGCAGATTCCAGAGACGGTTTTATTCGAGCAAGATTGGAGTCACAAGAGTTGATGCCAAAATTCAACACGAAATATGATTTTCATGTACGAGTTTTGATTGAACAACATACGTCGAAACCAGAGTGGCCCCGGAAGATGTCATTCAATTAGAGTGAACTTCTGTAGTAATACTAATCTATATACAGGGTGGTCTAAAAGTCCGGTCACAAGCAAATAACTGCCGATATAATGGTCCTACATAAATTCTGAAACATATTTGTAATGTAAGTCAGATATGGGGAAGCCAATGAAGATATTTTCAATGACTTTGAAAACAGCATTTAAGGCCATCAGCAGTCTATTTTCCAAATGGCACAAGATAGAGCACAAAAGTGAATTATGAAGTTGTACGCGAGCGTCAAACATGACAAACTGCGAAAACAGAATGAAAATCTTAGCTTAATTGCAATAGTAATGAGAAAAACAAAAATAGCAACAAAGTCTTCACTGAACGTTTTAACTTCCATGCATGCCAAGCTTCACTGCATGGCAGTTAAAACGTTCAGGGAAGACTTGAGTTATTTGACTTACATTACAAATATGTCTTCAGAATTAACGTAGGACCATTATATCAGCAGTTGTTTCAGTGTGACCAAACTTTTAAACCACCCCGTATACAGGACTTTTTTACTGCTATTAGGTTTTAATAAGACGACTGTTACTGTTTTCACTGTGTTTTATATTCATTAAAAAGGTTAAATTTTGAATTTTTCAACTTTATTGTCTTAATGGACCCTCAAGATATAGCCCGATAGTAACCAAACTTTGCAGTGTTAGTAAGTTAAATAGGATGTAGCTTTTGGCTGCTCTTAGAACTTGATAATAGAAGCTAAAATTGTAAAGGAATTGAATTAGTTAAATATAGCATCGATTTTGAACGGAAACCAATAGCTGAAATTTCGAAGCCAAAGTGGACCCTCAAAACATTATCCGATTGGAAACAAATTTTGGACTGTTACTAAGCTATGTAAAAGGCAACTTTTACTTGCTATTAAATTTTGTTATTACAACTTTCGATTTTTTTCAATGCACCCAATTGTACAAACCCCACAATCTGGTGTATTGCCAGTACCCAGGCACGTAAATAGCAACACAAGACTCGGGCTAACTGGTCAAAACAATCGACCCCTGAATTTACACGTCAGAACTGTGATGATTCGACTTCATCTCAAATCGAGTTAAGAAAAAAAGGACTATGATCGTACTAAGAAAATATGCACTCCCCATCACAGAGTTATCGGCAAAAAAGATGACGGACAAACTGGAACCCCATAACCAAGCCGTCTAGAACTTGTTGAATGTTGAGTAGAGAATAAAAAAAAGAATAAAAGTTAATTTCGGTAGTGCAAGAGTACCTAGAATTAGCTGAACCGTTGCAGGTAGATGCATCGATGGATTCGTACCCGTATCGCGAGTATTACCCCATTGTTGGCAATAGTTTGAACATTGTAAATTAGGAGATACGCTTAGTGGCAGAAAGGCATTATGCATTCATCTATCTTTCTAGAAGCTACAGTCACGTAAAGGGAAGGATCATGAAATCACCAGATGGGACGATGTTTGCAAATGCAGACCTAGTGATGTTGGTAAATAATGGTTTCGCGTTTCTGTTTAATTTCGTAAAATAGCAACTCGGTGACAAGCTGGTAGATGACTTGAACTATCCCAATTATGCTTAGACTATGAAAATGGTCATATCTTATGGGTCCTTAGATCAGAGCGGGTTGTTGAATGCCTCTTGAAAACTGAATGATGCTACCTCTACCAGCACGAAAGCTGGCAATACCGGTTAACCAGCCGTCACAACATAATCATCAAGCAAACCTCTCCTAAACGCATTTCAGCTTCCTCATACCAGCTTCTCACCTGCTAGGCTTTTTCAAAGAATACGACAAAATTATTTATGGAGCCAAACAAACTCTTACTTTGATACAAATAGGTAACAATAATTCCTTATTCCATGCCGCAGCAGCCGCCGCAGCAGCCGCCGCAGCAACCGTGGAACTTCAGCTGGCTCATGCTTCATGTCATCTCTTCAGACGAGCAAAAACTGTAGCTGTACAAGCTGATCAATAGCGGAGCTGAAGTAAATCTTGGATTCCGGCACTGCATTTTGACAGCACTCAGATTCGCACACTTGGAGACCTATTACGACCTCTGTCATCGAGAAACCCAGGTGGGTAATACTCGGATTCTTGACTAATTGAACAACGACACCCTCAAGCATATGGCTGTGTTTGATCATTGTAGGTTGAATGAATGTCATGTTACTCTGACGGGGAACATTATCACTACTTAGATCTCAATGTCAACAACAGAACTGGGGACTACGTTAATCTGTACCAAAAAGTTTACGGATTTCAGAAAGGTTTTTAGCTCATCGTCATTGACTACTCAAAACAAAGCAAACGATTACAGACGGGAGTAGTGGACGTGCAACACAAGATGCATTTTGGATCGGCAGTAGTGGCCAATAGCAGATGTCACACCCTCGTGATCGGAGATCGGATGATGAATTTGAAATTGGATAATTGCAAGTTCGATGTTATATATTAAAAGAGAAAAGCGATGTATGTTAAAAAGAAAGCTGTAAAAAGCAGAAATAAGTGCGTGGGAGGAGTCTTACTAGCCCTAATCCCCATAATCGCTGCCATTGTCAGAGGTGCCGGTGCCATTGTTAGTGGAGAAGCGGCTATCGCATCAGCCATTAACAAGGCCAAACAAGCTGCCAAGATTCTGGAAGAGTTTAAACTTCACAACGTCAAAATGGAAAGGAAATGTTTAAAGCTTTAAAAAATGCATGGTCAACTAGTCGCCAAGTGAAGTAAAAAAAATAGGGGTAGCAAAGCCACAAAATGTCTGATTACCCTCAATCATCTCTTAAATTCTGTTGACATTTCAACAATTGTTGAGGTATTAAAGATTTGTCGTTACAGGGATATGTTCAGCAAAGATATGCTTCCAAAGATCATTAATTTTGGTGTGGTGGAGAATGTGGCATCGTGAATTTACACGAATATTATGTCAGAAAGGGGACTCATTGAGCATGCCACTCGTATCTCGATGGCAAGTCCTACTACTTTGACAGTTATGGCGATTTGGTTCCCCCAGTTTTGTTGATGAGATATTTACCACAGGATTTGGAATACAATGTGGACAGTGTTCAAAACTTTAATCAAAACTTTTGTGGCCGTTTGTTCCTGTTTGTCCTTTGGAAACTATCCGAGGTTATCCAGTTTTGGAAGTAATGAAATAAACAATTTTTTTATTCCATATAAGTACACATAGATATCAATTTGAAAGTACCGATCCGCTTTCAAAAATGCATCCTTGTTACCGGATGCTGATAATCGAATTCGTCTCGAGGTCATTGCGTGATCGTCGTACCAAGTTAACCCGCTAATTTTTGAAAGTTTTAAACCCTCGCTTTCAATTCCATGCCATACACCGAGTGACAAGTACACATCGCTGCAGAAAACATTATCTTACATACAACGGCTGGGCTAGTAAAGACTCTATTTTTGAACGAAGACCTCCAAAGAGTTTTCGCATTTATTGGGCTATTAGCGTGAAAAGAAATGATATCGTGACAGGAGCTCTGAACGAATCGTCCATAGGTTTGATGTGATCGCTCAGACCAATGATACGCTTCCCTTGCATGTTAAACTCGCTTTTATATCCATTAACAACCATACAATTTTTATTGATGTAGACCTTGCTGACACCATCGTGAATACAGTGGGTGTCACCCACATCCTTGATTGATTTCTTTTTTAGCGGAAAAACGTTTTTCTCGAGAATTAGGGTGCGTCTTTTTAGATTCATTAGGTTGCTCTCAACGTCGTGTTTCATAACAAATTGTCTTTTTCTCTCTCTTCAAATCAAAGTTTCTTGGGAAAAAGTGGCGACATGGCTCGGACCTGCACCTACATTGGTTAACCTGGGCGCACCAAATGGCTATCAAACGTTAAATCAAACTCTTCCGTCCGTTCAATCCCCCACCCAAATTTGTTGACAGCCCTGTTTTAAAAAATGCCTAGAGTGATTAATTACGATTTCGGAGATGAGAAGATCCAACACCCCTTTTTACCTTCAAACGTCTGGTGTCTGATCATCAGACCGGCAAACTGTGGGTAAACAAACCTCTTGGTAAATTTTTTTATGCAATGAAGGGTGGATCGAATAAGATAAGCTGTACGTTTGCAACAACATTCTTTGTCAGACAAAATACAAAATGATACAATCTGTATTTTCCGAACTTTAAGTTCACCTGGGCAAGAAAATTGTCGTTTTCCACTGTTTGGGAGCGTACCTGACTCTACCTGAAAACTTGGATCCATTCGTCTGCAGCAGTGTAATATTTTATAATATCTTGCTCGATAAACAAAACATGATCGAAGGTATTTTGCACAGGATCGTCATTCCAATGCGAACGTGTTTTGCTGTTCTCAGTCTTAAACCAGTATTCCTAAATAAGTCATACTTATATGTATACTCATCACATTGTAGGAGACATGGATTTTGATGAGTTGAAACATACCTGCAGATCGTGTTGGAAACATTTATTCAGCTTTCTAATGATCAATAAAACACGACCATTAACAAAAGAATGTTATAAACGAATGTGTTAAACGTGTAAAGAAAAACTGGGGAAATAAATTACATGGATAGGGAATAAATTACATGGATGAAGCAAAAAATAGGTAAAGAGGCTGGAAAAAAGCTTTACGTCAATTTTTCAAACAACTGAAAGAACCCCTGAAAACTATGACTCTTCCCACTTCCAAAAATTGTGTGACTCTTCCCACTTCCATAGAATACGAGAAAAAAGAATGCCTGAAACTGGAACTGAAAAGGAGGAAGACGACAGTTCTGACGATGAGGAAATTGGGTTCTATGAAGATGGTGAACTGGACAATCTTGAAGAACAGTCTAAAATTGTGTTACCATCACCTCCTAGAGGGGAAGAAACAGTCACCAATGTTGAAGCACCACCAGTAAGTCCCACGTTCATGTATGCCGGAATGAGCAAAGGACACAAGTACACTACGGATCTTTCTACACATTCCACCTCACGTCGAGTTCAACGCTGTCGCACTTCCAAGGAACCCTCTATAGTTTGTTGCCTAATGAGATAATAAGACCTACAGCTGCCTTCTTTTTAAAACTGTAGTTTAGTCAATCGAAAGAGGCCAATCCCAGCTTTGGGTTACCTCACAACTTCGAGTCACGAGAAATAAGATTGGGGATAAGGTCGTGAAAATACACGAGAATGATAATGTAGTAGCCGGAAAGCGATATAACTGATGTAGACAGTTGTAGCATCTGTTGATGTTTAAAGAGTTACAAGATAGCAGTTATTCACCAGTCATTTTGGCATCCTACGGCAGTATCCTAATAGTTATCAACGCTATTTACCACAACAACGACCCTTTAACAAACAAACCAAGAAGGAATTGGTCGGTAAAATATATGAAAATTATCAAACACATCTGGAAGGACATGAAAGCTGCAAAAAACTGGGAAAGGTTTGACTCAGCAGGTTCAACCAGATCGAGTGGAATATGTTTGGTATGATGATCTGAACCAGTTGGTTAACAAATTAAGTGCACCCTACAGATCCAAACTTAGGGGTGGTGACTACCATCAAAACGAAATTGTCGACATTCTCTCTGAATTGGAAGAGCGTAACGTAATACCTTCTAACCAAAAGTTCACGATTAATCGAAATATATTTGGCGAATAATAAAAAGTAGACAACATGGTCACCTTAGTTCGAGAACTTCACAAACCGGTGATGCGAAATTTTCCATGTCACGTCATTAATGTGCTAACCTGACTGATCTTTGGGAAGCGTATTTGGTCAATATGACAACATTTTCCCATCCAAACAAGGTCAACCAGTTTCTGCTTACGGACCTAAATGTCATGTCAAAGTACGCTTGGGTTGTACCAATAAAGTCAAAGTCCGGACCAGATGTTATGGTTTCTTTTGCCATGATTTCAAGATAGAATATGATGCCCGAGCACCTAGGAGTCGATCAAGGAAAGGAATTTTACAACGAGAAATTTCAACAATTGATGAAGAAGCGTAAAATAAAACCCTACTCCACATACTCGGATTTGAAAGCGACGATGGTCAAACGTTTTAAAAGATTATTAAAGGAGTTGATGTGGAAAAACTTTATGAGACGAGGGAACCATCAGTGGTTGAACATTTTAAAGAAATTTCTCCCGCAGTACAACAGAAGATATCATAAAAATATCAAAATGAAACCTTTCGATGTCACGATTGATGTTGAGCCAAATCTTCGGCGTGTCGGATCTCAGAAACCTGCAATGGTTCAAAAGTATAAAGTTACGCATCTCGTGAGCGCAACTAAGATAAAAGGCAAATTTGATAAAAGGTGTGAACAGACGTGGACCAACGAACTGTTTGCGATTAAAAAAAATTGAGAACCAACCCAGTCACTAACACACTTGAGGACAGGATGGGACCTCAGTTTGTGTAGATTCCTACAAAAATGAACTACAAAAGACCCAAGTTCCTGATTTATTCCATGTTGAAAAAGTTGTAAAGAAGGGACAAGATGTGATGATGATTAGAATATCCTTTAACATATCCAGCAAATCCCTTTTATTGGGCTTTGTTTTGATCTTTGATTCTACGTTCATTTCAGGATTTAGGCCTTTGGATACCAATCGTGTCCACCGGCAAAACACGATGGAATGCACTTCTATCTTGTGTTTTTTTTTAATTTGCACCACTCGCTGTAAGTAAGCTGAAACAGCGTGATGAGGTTGCTATCAGAAATATGAACCTGGTATCGTTTCTGTTAAACCTAAAAGAAGTTTTTCTCTCTGCTCAAAGTCATGGTGTCATAGGTCCCTCTTCTACATTTGTTGTGTTCGCACACCATAACTCAATCCATTCAATGATCAATTAGTAGCAGTGATGCAGGTTCACCCATTCTTTATAACTCAGTTTCCTCACATTACCCCGACGTTTGAAAATAAAGGCATCATCATTAATCTGTTCCGATGGAATGACCATCTCGATGTAAGTAAGTAAGTAAAGTGTTTATTTCCAAGAAAGGGAAAATGGAACCAAAAAGGGTCTAGCAAAGACCACTAACATTTGGCCAAAAATTTAAAAACACACAAACGACACAACAAATGCAATTGTACAATACCCCGAGAAAGCAGTACATATTTTCATGTTTTGACCCCCAAAATAGTATTGTAATAATAGCATAAGTATGTTGCAAATGCAACCTGGAATGGCAAGGACCTAGTTGCCACAGACTGCCATCCGATGTTAAAACTAAAAATTTAAAATTACAAAAGTAAGAATTTACAAGTTTGAAACGAAGACGATGGCTCGGCAGCAGAGGAAGGGTTGATGGTATGGGTTAGGGTCACGAATGCCTTACCACCATGGTTAGACCTACCAGGGACACAGTGGTCCCCGATGGCATCGCCAAACGTGTGGGACTAGTGGGGGGAAAAGCCGGGTGAAACTGTCAACGTTTTTAAAAAATATAATAATAAAATAATGAAAATAAAATAACCGTAGGTTAAAGCTTGGCTAAGCCAATTGTCAATCTTAAAACAGATAATAAAATAAAGTGAAGTAAAAAGAACAATAAGAATTAAAATCTACGAAGATATTTATTAAGGTTACACTCTTCCAACTTTCGACGGAAGGATAGCAACGAAACTGCAGAGACAACAGCAGCCGGGAGCGCATTCCAACAATTCAAAACCCGGTGAGAGAAAAACTGGGCACGGCAATTCAAGTTAGCTTTATGGACAGTAAGCTTGTATGGGTGACCCCTAGTGCGTTCGGAATGGCCTAAATTGAAGAGATTTGAAAAATCACCCCAAACCTGCCCGTGCAAGATGCCATACGTCAGGCAGAGATCAGCTTTCAATCGCCTAAGCTCAAGAGAGTCAAGACCCAAGCGGGTGAGACGGGCAGCATAATCCAAAGATTTTAAACCAGGGATGGCTTTAGTAAAACTACGTTGGACTGATTCAATCCAATCTATATCCCGCACCAAATAGGGTGACCAAACAGGAGATGCAAATTCAAGAATAGGGCGTACAAAGACCTTAAATGCCCAAAGCATATAGTTAAATGACTTAGCATATAGTATCCTTTGTGCGCACTCAGAATTGCTGCTTTTTTGACGCTCGATTTTATGCTTTTTGTTGCTTGATTAGCATTTACACCCTCTTTTTTTAAAGAAAATACATCACGTGGGTTCACATGTAAAATTGGTTAACTCAGAAGTGGCAAGGGGATGTCGTGGAGGGTGAATGTAAATTTTACACAGAATTTTGAAAGAATTTACACGGAATTTGGTAGAAATTACATGGTCTGAAAGGGTAAAATATACATGGTTTGGGTGTTGGGAAAGGGTGCTATCTTGAAAACTGATTTAACTTCCAGTTTTCGTGGGGGTGCATGTTGTCACTTCCAGTTTTCATGGTGTATGTATGGGACGTCACTTCCGTTTTTATGGGGGTGACGACACTTTCAACTTTCTCGTAGAATTCACATGGTACAATATACGTGGATTGGGTTGGGAGTCGTCATATTGGAGAATTAGGTCACTTCCAGTTTCATGGGGGAGGGGGTGTACCCATCTTGGAAAATGACATCACTTCCATTTTCGTGGGTGGCCCGCGATCCACTTCTGATTTCCGGAGGGCCCGCGATCCAACTATGAGCTTGACTATGACCTTTATCCATGCAGTTTAATGAGGGGGGGGTGATGTCACTTCCAGTTTTGGTGAGGGGAGGGTGGTTGATGCCACTTCCAGTTTCCGGGGGATGTGCAATGCGCGACCTTGACTCTTGACCTTGACCTTGGCCATGATCATCCGTTCATAACTGCATCTACTAATATAGTATTTTCCCCTACTAAATACTGATATGTTGAACGTCTCACCATGTAATAGTGTCCCTCTTTAACGATCATCCATGTGGCTTCAGTACGGCGACCTCGATAGCGTTGAGGATTTTCTGCAACAAGCAAATATACAGAGAAAATAGTAAACAGCATTAAGTGGTAGTAAACAACATCTATTTGAAAAAAAAAGTAAGCCATTCACTCAGCTGAATTTCGTTAAAAGTAGGCGTTAATTAAAACCTTAGTAACTATTGATAAACAAAAGTTCACAAAACAGCAACACTAAAATATTCCAAGAAACTGTCATTAACATTTTTTCAAGCCAAATACAACCATTTATGAATAGTTTTGTTGCATGATAGATCTAAATAATCAGGATATCACTAGCCTTTAAAATTGTTTTAATTTACTTGCAGTTAAATTTGCATTCTCAATGCAAAAATTTAAAAATCTAATATTGTGATATAATATGTCTGCAGCTGGAATCTCGTCAGATAGTTTCATGCAACCAGATCTCTTGCATCAATTCAAAGAGCATCTCGCACAATGTAAATCTGGCTCCACGACTTCACAATGTAAATCTGGCTCCATCTCATCACACAATAATTTAATTAGGGATTATTTTAAAAGTTTGAAAGAGAAGGTACTGTTCTGCAAAAGAAATCAAAAGAAGAAAGACAGGACATAGTTAAATGTTGTAACTCATCAGGCAGTATATGAGGCAAATCCAAGTAAATCCGTGTTATTGGCTTAGCGAGCATAGAGAGTGATGTCAAATACTCTACTGAAATTGGATTTTATCTGCCTGTCTCTGTCTGTTTGTATATGTATTTGTTTGAGAATGAATAACGCTCATAATTTCATTATGATCTAGTTGAAATATTGTGACAACTGAGCTTTCGTGCATGAGTTTGATGATGTAATTCCTCTCTCGAATATTTTCGAAAGTATTCTGGTTTTCCTTTGGGAAGCTAAGCCAATTTTTGGTTGCAGCCATTCTCCACAACACACGAAGCCAGGAGCAGCATTAGTAGAAGAATTTAAATACTATAGGCCACACAGAATTAAATTTGTCCGTTGATGGGGATGTTTTGGTTGTGCGATCATTGTATGCCAATAGTTTTTCAGGTCCTCTCTGTTGTATTTGCGTAGGCCATTTTTTATATTACGCTTTGTATGAAAAAGTATTAAAATGAGAATTGGTTATTTCTTTTGGCAAAACGAGCAACATGTTCGACTTACACTGAGTATACCATGATTTAGACTGAAATGACGACACCAAAAAGTAGACCGGTAACAGAAATTTTACAGCATCAATAACTCAAAATTTTAAACCAAAAATTGAAATAATTGAAACCATAAATCGAAGTTACTTTGGAGAATTATTCTGCGAAATGAAAATAAAAATTATCACACCAAATGCCATATGATGAATTCAATAATTTGTGCATTTTATCACTCAGCTCCAATCCAACAAATTTCTCTATACCTTTGGTTTTGGAAAATTAAATCTGGAAAGGAGTTTCGTGCTAAAATACATAAATGATCAATTTCATAGAAGTTTAATTTCATGTCAGGGTATTACATGAGATAAGTAGTGGTAAATTAAATTATATACATAAGAGAGTTAAAATATTTTTTGCATTAAAATTACTATGCAGTAGCAGTTTGTACATTTTATAGCACTCATTTTTTATTTTTTTTATTTTACTTTTGCAGTATATTTGTTGCAGCAAACATGCTTTGACAATACTTTCAAAATGCTTTGACAGTGATACATTTACTAAGTAAAGGATACATTTTAAAATAAGAAATAGCTACAAATAGTACGGGTGAAAATAATCATCCTGTAGGGTATGTATAATAGAACACTCTTTGTAAATTTAGTACTTTTCATTAAATTTTGAAAATGAAACTAAACGATTAGCATTGTTGCCTGGTCCGTGTTCCTATTACTAGTGGTAAAAGGTACAGGTAATGTCGTATCAAACTATGTGCCCTGCCATGATATTGTAATGGCTGATTTCCAGTAATCACAACACTTCTTATCTAGAATATCATTCTGTTTCGGATTTGATTATGTGTGTTAAATTGCAGGGATTTGAGTACCATGTGTTTTATTTGAGGTTTAGGTACTGTATTCAGTTTTGATTAAGATATTAACCATGTACCTGTATATGCAAGTATCGTGATATTACCGACAAAAGAAGGTGCAATAGTGTACTCTTATCGGGCGCTGAATCACCGATGCACGTATAGAATCTGGATTTGTTATGTAGGTTGCAAACAGATGGGTGAGGTTCCCCAAGATGGTGCCTCCTACAACGTCAGGGGACATAAATATGGACCATGTACATACATAGGCGTCTAGGCAGGTCCAATAAAAAGTGGCGACCTAGGTCAGTATAAGAGGACTGCGGCCCATTTATCTCTCTGTTTTGGTAAATAGAAGGTTCGATCATCATCTGAATGCTGTTCCCTTACAATGTCGATCCCAGTATGTAATCGTGGCATGTGTATACGTTTAAGTATATATAAAACATATATACATCATATATAAAACATATAATGAAAACTAGTAGATAGCTGATGTCATGTCCGTATATGGAGAGTAAGACGTTGCACCACCAGGGTAAAAGCTACTAGAGATGTTTCTAGATTTTACTCAACATTTTTATGATGACACTTTAATCGTATGATGTAAGTAGTATAGGGCACCAGGGAGTGTAATATATCACTATGGTTAGTATCGGATCAGTGAGCCATTCGGTGGCACTTTGGAGTTTCAGGGAGAAAGGCACGTGCATCTACGAGAATCAGCTTTGTTTACAATGCCTTTAAACCCCTTGACCGATTCCCGGTAGCTGTCTATTGCGAGTACCGGGTAGTTGTTCCTTTTACCCAAGCGGTTAGTAGATAGCGGGAGGGAGGGAAAGCGACTGCCCAGTTTTCTCCTTCTTCGTGCAGGCTGGTCCCGGCTAAGAGGTAGAAAGGAGACGTTTTTATTATTATGTACGAACAGATGAAGGGATATTAGTGAGCAAGCGGCCTACTATAGCGAAGAAGGCTATCAAAATTGTAGGACAGTCGATTTAATATTGGTAGGTATCATTACAGCTACAAGACTTTCTTAAAGACCAGTAATGTTAGAACGCATCTGTTTTTCGGCCGGTTTTTTACTGAATAGGGTATCGAAACCTAACTGTACTGGTGTATGTGCGCAGTTGTTTGGTTTGTAGACGTAAGAGCTTGGCATCGATATACGAGTGATTTAAAAATGTCAAGTTCGATACCAAATTTAATAAAAAACGCTCAGATGGCCCTAAACGAGGAAGTACACAGTATGCTGGTGAAAAGGCAACGTAAGTTAACGTTATGTAAGAACAGTACGGGTTAAATAAGCCGCGTTAAAAGTTGCTTTATCACACTTGCTATTCTTAATTTTGACCTACGAACAGCTAATTAGATCGTAGGCCTAGATCGTCACTAAAAGCTAGTGGATATATAAAAAATCGCTATATATGCTACACTGTGACTTAAAATAGCAGAAACAAAATAAAAACAAAAACAAAAGTTAATAAAGAAGATGAGGGATCGAAAACGGTGCCAAAAAAATGCAACTGTTGATTTTTGGAAGGTCTCGTAGGTGTTAGGTTCCCGGCCTTCTCTAAATTCGTCCATATATCCTGATGTAGTGCTTTCTTGCAGAAAGCACTCCTTCAGGCTGTACTTCAATAGATTCTGTGAGAGGGCTAATACTTGAATTTCCTGAACGAGCTATAGTACAGAAAATAATAATAAAAAAACGCTTAGTATGAGGGACGTGGGGGGAAAAGCAATATGAAGGACGTAAAAATTATGGAGATACCTCCCGTCAGCATTCAACATTGGTGCGACGTTCTCGTGTGGTTGGGTTGTACGGCCCTGTTCGTAGCCACTGCACGAAGTGCAGGTGACATGGCCCGGGCTTCGATGGAGTGGTGTCCGGACTTCTCGGCAAATCCACAAGCGGGATATTGGACAGAACGGGAGGCGGGGGTCAGTGGCTAGATCTCCAAGACCCCCGTTCCTCCACTAAGATCACTTCTGGTTCCTTTTAGCAGAGGGAGATAAACGTTAAAAATATCTGAAACCCATCACCTAATCCCAAACCGTAAAATATGTACATACCTCAATGGTAACAATGGGCGGAGTCATGACTGTAAGAATATTGGGGAAGAAGAAGTGTATCAGTTTTTGGTATTCCTGCGAATGAAGTCTCCAAAACCTCTGTTCATTGCTAGAGAGTCAAACTACCAATCGCTGTTAAGATCCTCCCACAAAGAGAACGAGGGGGTGGGTCGCTCATTCCTTAAGACACCCCTTAATCGAAAACCCAAACAGAAGTGTATCCATAGCATGTCACAACGAATTGGATGACAGTTTTCTGCCGAGGGAGACTTATGAAAATAAAGGATCGAATCGCCAAAACAGATGGTCAATACATTGAACACCCACGTATCGTGACAAAGTTAAAACAAATTAGTTCACAGGCGTTTAACGAGGGAGATCGACATTTGAGGTGTGAAACAAACTCCCCCTCTAATCATTTTTACACCTTTCAGCGAACACCCACACACTCATCAATATTTCTGACAAGTCAAAACAAAGTCGGCAGCAGGATCAAGTCACAGGTAGGGTGGGGTGTATAGAATTCGTTGGGAGGTCTGGATAACATAATAAGTGTCAGGAAAATGTGTCTAGCCTTTTCAATTATAGCTCGTTAAAGAGGCTACCAGCTGGGGAAAAATTAAAAATCCAGATGTCCCCCCCCCCCCTCAACAACAATAAAAATGCGGCTAGGGTCGTGGAATAACAAGGGAAGTTTTTAAAACGTGACCGTAGGGGGGGGGGGGAGATAAGGCTTAATGGCGCGTCGACAGCTTGGTCATTAGCGCCAACCTCAGTCACAGTGCAGTGGCAGTGCAGTGCAGTGACCGTAGGGTGAGACCCAGTTGTTAGTTGTCAAGGAGGGTAGCCATTGGCCAAGGAAAAGGGGATTAGATTAAAAGGCATGTTAATACAAACAGCTCCCATCTGGCTTTCCCCATAACACAATATTTTTAGCACAGCAAGCGTGAAATGAGGTACAGAGGCGTCAAAAAAGGGAAAGGGCATAGCACACAAAAAAAGGAAAGGGCAGAGCACAAACGTGATGTTGCTACGTTGTTATAGGCCGAAACGCATCATGTGTCAGCCCATAGCCAACCAGTCGTGGTACATTTGAAGGGACCAATGAGGGAATATATGTACAATGTATACGAAAATAAATGCGTAGGATGCGTCAGGAGCGAAAAAAGATGCTCCAAGTGAAACAAAGTAAAATGTGGTAAACCGTAACACATATTTACTTTCAAAGCAATGCAAAGCGGGACGAAGGAATTCAAACAACATTTGACAGAAGAGAAGGTAGGCTTTTTTACTTTTTCCGTTATTAGTATTGTGTGTAGGCTAAACAGTATTTCTTTATTTAGATCCCTAGGAAAAGTAAAATGCCAACGGTAAAGATAATAGAATGTCCGAACACTTACTTTTTTAGAGGACAAATATATCTACAGATCACGCCAGAGCCGGCTTGCAAGCGGGACGCCAAAGCGAATAGTTAATAAAGAAGATATTATTTTCAGAGAATTTTAGTAACTTTTTTCTGTTATTGCCGTACGAAGCACAAGGTTTTTCAATTGAAAACAAGACCTATTAGAGTACACTTGTGTCGATTTTAGATGCTTCATTACATTTTGGCCGTTATTTAGGGTAATCGTTTGCAGTAGTATTTTCATCGCTTTGAACAGGGGTTTTTGTTTATAGTTCCTTTTTGACAGTTCACAAACATTGAAAAAGTAGAGACCCTTTACAGTCGGAAAGGAAAAGATTTTATTCTTGATAGGAAAGGAAGTAGACCTTTTAAGCATCAGTACGTTTAAAATTGAACTTTCTGCAAGTCACATAAGTTTTTGAATAATTTGTTCGTGCTTCTAGCCTGATGACCAAATAGTTTTCCTACATCTCAGAGTAAAGTCGGGGAAAGAGCTAGACCAACAATACTCGTACTTGTTACTTGATAACATCGAAATAACATTAGAACAAACCATTTAGTTCCGAGCTACGAAAAACAAAACTATCTAACGATGTTGTATAAAAAATAATATACAGGTCCACTGTCACTATCTAAAACGAATGCAACAAGATATAGATGAATAACATTACTGGCAAGGACAACTGTCCTGTACGATGGTTGATAGTCCAAAATACAACGTCAAATCTACCAACACCTACAGTAATTTTAGCACAAGTTAACAAGTTCCATGTGACACACAAAAAGATAAACGAAGTCAACACACAAACCACGAGCAACACAACCAAAGCACACAGTCGGTAGCAAACTATGTTGTATGACTTGGCGAGTCATCTTACATATACGCAAAAAATCATCACTTATAATGTTGGTGCCAACAATTAGTTGTAGGATGAAAATAAGCCTTTTTCTGTACTGATTTTCAATGAATTTAGTTATTTTATTACATTTATTATTTTTTTCTTTTTTAGGATTAGATATCTGTCTTGAGTTTTGGACTATGGTCGACAAACAGATAATAATTTTTCACAAGTTGTCTTTACAATTTTATATAGGTTTTGAGGGTTCTTGGGGAAATAAGTGTTAACGATTTGACATGGACAGACTTTTATTGCTAACAAAGTTAGCAACATTTTAGAGTCTTCCATTAGCTGTGTGCGGGGAGTCGTGTAGGGAAGTGTACGATAGGATAGGATAGGGTAGAGGTGTGAGCAGTCTTTAAAATGGACCTGAAAAGAAAAAGAAAAATACGAGATTAGATGTGTCAAATGTGTACGAACAGTTAGAGTTATGCAGGGAGGACTGGTGGCTGCAGGGATGCCCGAGAGCTTTCTGGTGAAGGGAATAAGAATGCGGGCCCTGTACAGAAGTGAAATTGAGTGGTCATACCGTGCGTCTACGGTCTGGCTACCATTTGGAAGGTCTCAAACATCGGAACAAGTAGCAATAAGTGCCCCCCCCCCCCCAAAAAAAAAAGTAAGTATGTAATACAACTCGTTTCGATGTCGGTTCCCTTGCAGCTGATACCCAATCGATACCACTAGGAAGCTCGTAGTCCGTTGCAACACGTAAGGGATAAAAGTTATCCATTGACGCATCGTATTCATTGTCCGAATTTGGTCTCCCAAATCGCTAGTCGTTCGAGAGGTTCCAATGGCTTTATTCTTTTTTTCCGTTGTTTCAAATTGCATGACAAGATGCCAAGTAGTCGAAAATAATCCGCCAAGGTTTTGGGTAGCTGTTAACTTGAAATTCGGTCAGATTCGATGTACTTTTCATCAAGATCTTAAGCTGTAAGTTTAGAGTCTGAATTAGCACTAATGGATTTTTTAACGAAACGGCTAAGAAATGTTCGGCAGTGAAGGTATAAGAAGACCAACCCCAGTTTTATCTATCTTTCCTCATTAAAAAGATAAGATTTATGCTTGGTTGGCTGATTGCTTAGGGGTAGTTCGGCTTCTCCTCTAGAAGTAGAAGGTTATAAATATGAGAAGTTTGTCAAAAGAAAAATTAATCCTGTCCAACTAGAATTTAAAATTTTCACAAAAACAGAAAAGGTTAAATGTTAAATACGAAATTATGTGTAGAAAATATATTGACACCAGAAAAGGTTACCAAGAATATTTTTACGTCTTCATCTGTATCATTTCAAACAACAATATTCGAGCATGAGCGTTTACGTAAAGTCATCAGCAAGTTCCCTCCTTATTTGTGATAAAACACGAACAGCTTTGGATACGCATTTAGTGTTTCGTGTAGGCCTAACTTACATTCAAACCAGGGCGTTTTCACTTAACATTCTGCAGTCGTTTCGCCAACTGAGGGGTCATCAGACAGGGAAGTGATAAAACAAAGGGAAAAATCTTAAATGAGTAGGTCATAATGGAAAAAATTATTAAAATAAGTGAAACAAGAAAACCCACGTAAAGTGTAGTAGTACCAAATATTCCAAGTGAAGTGTAGTTCTTGTTGGTTATATTGATTCAGACACGAATCTTAGGAAGTGTTTGCACTGATTGAGTGACTTTACGTTAAGTCATTAGTAGGTTTTCTTCTCCTTTGTGGTAAAATACGAGCAGTTTTGGGGTACGTGGTATATTGTCATGTGTAGGTGTAACTTATATTCAAAAAGCAACTAAAATGGCTGGTTAACTATCTCGACAAATCTCTGAGTTAGCATTACTAATTCGTTTAGCAGCTAGCAAGGTGTCTGCTGTTGCGGTTGCTATGGTTATTTTAGTATCAGCCATTAAAGAAACAAATTCTTAGAATATGTGAAAGAAGAAACCCCAAGGGTTCTTGGGGGGGGGGGAGATGAGGCTTAATGGCGCGTCGACAGCTTGGTCATTAGCGCCAACCTCAGTCACAGTGCAGTGGTCCGGTTGCCACTGCACCACACATTACAGAGATATTATTCAAACCCCTAATCTAAATCTTGTCAGGTTCTTGGTAGGTGGTTCTCGCATCACTTATACTATACAACTTAGACTGCCCAATTTATTTGAATTGAAAAAGTAATGATGTCTCTTACCCACATCACGCCTCCGACATTATTAAATCGGCTCCTGCTTTTGGCGTTGGTCTGGGCGATTCTCGCTGTTTGAAATGTTACAAATGCAGACGTAAAATATTCCTGGCAACATTTTCTGTGATTAGCTCTATCAACAAGTTGAATACACAGGGAAGTGCAGCGATTGAGATGATGCTTTGGTTCAAACTTACAGTTTTATTATTTGCACGTATTACCCAAAAGTATTAGAGGTGGGGGGCAGAAGCGCTAAACGAAAAGAAACAAACGTCGAATTAAGCATACCAAAGTAACTGTTAAAATGTATAGTAAACAACTATGTTCAATACAAATATAGAGAAAGAATGTAACTGGCCTTGGTTACATTGATTCACTCACGTTTCTGAGGAAATGCTTAAAATAAGTGGCATTCCTTCGTCCCGCTTTACTTTGCTTTCTTCCTTGTAAAGTAAATATGTGTTACTTTAGAACTTTGAACTGTTGTTACAGACTACCACAATTTACGTTGTTTCAGTTGGAGCATCTTTTTTTTCGCTCCTGACGAATCCTACGCATATGTTTTCGTATACGTTGTACTGTATCCTTATATCGCTCGTTGGTTCCTTCGTATGTACCACGACTGGTTGGCTATGAGCTGACACGTGATACGTTTCGGCCTATAACAATGTAGCTACGTCACGTTTGTGCTCTGCCCTTTCCCTTTTTTTTTGACGCCTCTGTACCTCATTTCACGCTTGCTGTGCTAAAAATATTGTGTTATGTGGAAATCCAGACCGGGGCTGTCCTTATTAACATTCTTTTTAGTCTAGTCCCCTCTTCCTTGGCCAATGGCCACCCTCCTTGACAACTGACACTGGGTCTCACCAATGGTCACGTTTTAAACACCTCCCTTGTTATTCCACGACCCTAGCCGCATTTTTTATGTTGTTGGAGGGGGACATCTGGATTTTTTATTTGTCCCCAGCTGGTAGCTTCCTTAATGAGCTATAATTGAAAAGGCTAGACACATTTTTCTCACACCTATATTGCGCACTCGTTTTTGTTTTCCGGTCCTCCCAACGACTTCTATACATCCCACCCTGCATTTGACTTGATCCTGCCACCGACTTTGGTTAGACTTGTCAGAAAATTATACTGATGAGTGCGTGGGTGTTCGCTGAACGGTGTACCAAATCAGCTAAAACGTATATGTTGTGATAATCACCCAGTGTTTATATTTCGTTTAACTTCTTACAATATGAACGTACAAGTATTGATCATTGATAATACGGGAAATTTGTCAGATCTGAATAGAAGTATTCCCTTTATGGCAGCCCAGTCTTTTCAAACTTCGGGAATAAATAGCAGTAATTACAGGGATTAAACACTGTTTTGGGTAGGCAGAGAATCGGTATAAGGCTAGATTTCTTTCATAATTGGAAAATTTTGTAAAGTATCTGTTAAAGTACCGAGTGAAACGGACAATAATTGAAATCTCACTCTTTTTGCGACTCCGTAAATAGGTACAGCTATATTTTGAGAGCAGCAGCTACATTCAACAATTTAAGCTTTCATACTACACAATCTATATTTTCTGCATAATATTCCTGGACGACTATGCCAACAAGTCCCATTAGTATTAACAGGTAAACAGCTGATGTTGAATAACTGTGTGGTCTCCAGGAGGAAAGAGACCATCCGGTAGTAAGGTTATAATGCTTGGAAACATATGAATTACGAAACTTGGTATTGAGACGCTCATGGCCAAATTTGTCTATGTTTCTTCTACGACTCTTCTGTGATGATCAAGTTTGAAAGGGCCTGCAGGCAAGTTAGGCGAATCTTGTACATTGCAAAGTACAACCCTTGCCAACTTACAGGTGGAATTTAGCTATTGTGAGCGTTAATCATATCAGTGTAAGATATGAGAATACTCCTATACATGTGTATTGCGGAGTAACAGTGTGCTGGTTTATATCCAGATGTTCTCCGACTTCAACAGCACTACTAACGCCATTGTAATGGCAGGCCTCTGCCTCGACACAGATACAAAAGGCACTAATTGTTTATGGTGCATTAATACAAAAACTCCATGGTAAAAACGTGGACAATGTTTTGGATATCCCTGTTGAATATTTTTTATTTTTGGTTTTCTTTTATAAAAAAAACACTACTTTTCCAGCACTGGACTGAGGCTAACAAAAATGAAATAGAGGTTAGCGCTAGCAGGTGCCATTTTTGTCATAACATGATTACTGTAGCTACGCCAATAACAGTCCATGAGAACAGTATTAAATTCTTTCGTTGTTGCTGAACAATATTGAAGTAAAATATGAAGGAAAGTACTGTCTGAATTTTCCCTACAATTAGAGGGAATAGTCGGGTCGATTCATCCCAAAGAAATGCTCCATTGGTGGCTTACTACAGTGGATCTAGTACACAGTTAGGAGATCCTCAATGTTGAAGAAACTTCTTACCTGCACGTTTGAGCAAAACAGCAAGTTACTAGGAAACGGTGTGTAAGTTACATGCATGTGCCATGAAGGTAGCAGAGGATTGCCTGCATTCCAGGACACGTCTGTTTCACTATATCAAGATAGTAATGTGAATCAAGTTAAACGCAAGTGTGCAGCACTGTATTTCCTTTTCCCACCATGCCACATTTCGTTACTACACAGCATGAGGATGAAATTACACACATACGTAACAACCCTTACTTGTGTTAGTCTAAATCCAATGACCAGCTACCATCATTAAACTGTATCACTGTTAAAAGAACGTATAAATTGGTGATTGGGTTGCAAAATTGTCATGGGCCTGTTCTGAAGTTCCTGATTTTTTTGCACCTGCTCAAGATACGTCAACAGTGATCAGCATAAAAACAATGTCTTACAGCACTCCTCCTACACGAAAGGAGGTTAAGTCGGTGTTGTCTCTTACATTCGGTGGTAACTTGCACTTAATATCTGCTCATCTTGATTCCACAGCTTGCATGGATACAACATACATATGCACTACTCCACCTAGCATCCGTACCGAGTTGCAAGGTGCCAGTCTTCATCCCAAAATAGCAACACAGAAAAAGTGCAGTCTTATGTCAAAAAAGTCCCAAACCCATTTTTGCATCACCTAATACCTTGGCTAGATTAAAGCATTTTAATCCAACTTCCAAACAATTTCAGAACAATGTAAATGTGCAACACCTGCCCAATGGTTGAGAAGAATAAATATTTTATTATTATCGATTCACGTACCCTTAAACTTTGGCTGCCATCCAAAAACGCACTCTGTTACATGGACCTTTCCCAGGTCAAAGGTAGAGTCTATCACTGCAAGAATACCACATATTTTTAGGCAAGCCCAGGAAAGTGTGGCGGGAAGGATGCGCAAGAAATCATTGTTGATGAGATTTGAGATCTTACTTATGCTATTTTGGCAAACCATCCATCTGCTTGGATTTTGATTGTGGGTTTATTACTTCTACCTGGGTCAAGGAGGTTTCCTTGTATTACTGCTACACACCTGCTACACTGTAACGTACGGTTGAAAATATTTCGTAACCGAAACAACTTCACATTTGTTAACAAGTGGAATGACATTTTAACTAAGAACTGTCTTTCTAATGATGATGTTCACCTAAAAATAGAGTTCTTTAAAGAGACCTAATGAAAGAGATGGATGCCAGACTACACAGTAATAGTTTTGGCATTGCTGCTTATCCCAGCATTGGTTTGGAAAACTAAACACACGTAATGGGACTGTCGCTTCTACACATCAAGCGCACTGCCCCGATTCAGAGATTGTTATGGTTGATATGGTATCAGTTAACCCCACCTGCCCCGCTTTGTTCCCTTGCATTTTTTAGTCCTCCTTACTTAAGCTGGTGTCTTTTTAATGCTAGAAGTGTAAAATAGCCGAATTTGACCACCTGCTTGCTGTGGAGGGCTACGACACGGTTCTGGTTAATGAAACTTGGTTAAAGGTTCTGTTACTGATGCGATGTTGGTACATAATTTACCTTATCAAGTCTTCCAATGGGACCGTGGCTAACTTGCGGGCAGTATAACGCTTTTCTTAAACAAGAAATATATTTTCAACTTAATTACTACCCTTATGTTGTAGAGGTGCTTAGTTTTGACCTGGGACCAGATCTCGCTAAGGTTACTTTGGATAACGTTCTAAAAAATATTGGTGTTGTAGTTGTCAAAAGCCTGTGCTACTTCATAAAATCCAGTATGTCACCAAATCAACGAAACATTGCAGTAGGTGACTATAACATGTTTCGTATTGAGTGGAAAAATGCAAGATGTTATGTTGTTCCTCAAAGTCACTTTTTTGATAAGGTTAGTAAATTGGGCCTTAAACAACTTTTTCTTGAACATACTCATTGTAATAATATTCTTGATCTACTTCTTGTCGATAATGACCGTCTTATTTATGACGCTGTTGGTTTAAACCATTTTGGTAACAGTGACCAGAGTATTGTAAATGTCTCCATCGCTTGTGATGCCTCTACTTCTTCACATAAAAAATTTGCATTGGTGAAAAAGGTTGTTAACTTTAAAGCTTTGCATAGGCTTCTGAATGTTATTGACTGGTCTGCTGACCACGATGGCATCTATGATATTGAAACTTTGTTGACCACTTTTCACAACCGTCTTGTAAAGGCTGTTAGCCTTGTACCTTTATTAAAATTCCCCTGTGGGCTGGGGGTAGAATAAGCCCACCGTACCCCTGCGTGTCGTAGGAGGCGACTAAAAGGGAACCCAAGATCACGGTTTGCTAGTGTGCCAAGGGTCTGCGTGGCGGAGGGTTTTTTGTCCGTCTTGAACACTAGCAACCTCAACACTACGGTTTGCGAGTGCGCCTACGGTGTGTATGGCGGGCAGGTTTAACACCCGTCGCAAGCACTAGTCCGAAAGAGGTGAAGGGACATCCAGACAAACCGGGCCCGGGGTGGCTGCTTAGAGGATGTTTGGCGGTTTGTATCCCCTTTTGGGTTTGATTCCGATTTGCCCATTCTGGCCACTGGGCTTTTCATCCTCATCCCCCAGCATGTTGGCCGTGTGCTGCAACCTAGTAATCCGTGGAAGCGGAGATCCTGGCTTTCGGGCTTTGGCTCCTTATTCCGGAGGACGGGTGGCCTGGGCGAGCCGGCCTAAGGTCAATCGGCTATGACTTTTCGGGTTCTGACGTTGTGGGGAGGCGGCTTGTGCTGTATCCATCTGCATCACGGACCCGAACTGTTTGGGTTATCGAGGGAGGTGGTGTGTTGACCCACACGGCTTCCTTGGTGGCCTCGCCTCTCGGCATGCTTAGGCTGCCACCTCACCGAGATAGACGGTGGTGTAAGCTTCCTGGTGCAGGGCCCTGGATATGCGGGTTCCGGCTCTGCATCAACCGAGTGCCGCGCGGGGTTTTCTTTTCTGGGGGGCGCACCGCCGCGACTTATTTTTGCTGTACATGGCAACTACTTCTCCCCCCTCCCCCCAAAATTCTTCCCCTCCTCGCCGCACTAGCAAGCGCCAGAGGAGGGAACCCGAGATGGTTGGGCCTGGTGCCCAGTTACCAGACTTTTGTAAGAGTCGGGACCAAGTCCCAAAGTTCCTGGTGGTGACAGGCGAGGGCCGAGATGTTACACAACTCGGTCCGTTCGCTGTCCACAAAGCGCTGAAAGGGATCTGTGGTTCGGATCCGAAGAGTGTCTCTCGGCTCCGTGCTGGGGGATACCTTGTGGAAGTTGCAGACGATGGTCAGGCGAGGAGGCTTTTAAAAGCGAGTGCGCTGGGGTCATGCCCAGTGCATGTCGAGCCGCATCGTACTTTGAACAGCAGCAAGGGGGTCGTGACATGCTTTGATTTGAGGGGTCTCGGTGATGATGCCATCCTGGACGAACTCAAGTCACAGGGTGTTACGGCTGTGAGGCGTTTGACACGGAAAGGCGAGAATGGTGCCCAGCCAACTGACACCTTTTTCCTAACCTTTGATACGCCAGTTGCACCGCAGCACATTACTGCCGGTTACCTGCGCTTGAAGGTCAGGAGTTACGTTCCGAATCCGATGCGGTGTTTCCGCTGTCAACGTTTCGGCCATACCAGCGGCTCGTTTAAAGGTAGGCCTACCTGTGTTTCCTGTGCTCAGGCAGCCCATGAAGGCGCTGACTGTGCTGGCCCGAAGCAGTGCGTCAACTGCGGTGGTCAGCACCAAGCCTCTTCACGGGACTGTCGTGTTTATGTTGAGGAACGTCGAGTGCAGGAACTAAAGGTGAAGGACGGGCTTTCCTACTCGGAGGCCCGAAAGAAAGCCAGGCTACCGGCACCGGCACTGACTCGTTCTTTTGCGCAGGTGTGCAGTGCGCCAACGCCTGGCCCAGTTAGTGAGTCTGCTGATTTGGCAGATTTACGCTCTGAGCTCAGGTCTTTGACGATGACGGTGGGCAAGCTTATTACTTTGTTGACCCAGCAACATCCATCTCTGCAGGGTCTTTTGGGTCCTTCGGACCCGGTTGCTGCCTTGCCGTCGACATCTGCCCAGCCTGCAAATGCTTCTGCTCCTGCTGCTGTTCCTGCTGCTGTAACTGTTCCCAAGCAGGATGGGGCTTCAGCTAAGCCTCCGCCTGCCCGGACTGAACCACAGAAAAAGTTGAAGAAAAAGGCTTCTGCTGGTAACGCCTCATCACCACCCGTGAGGACGTCGCCACCAGGAGAGAAAGTGAAACTGTCGTTAAACGGCCAGCTTGCTGAGGGGTCCGTTGTGTCCCCTCAACATCTTGATACTACTTTGCCCATGGAACAGGAAGAGATTTCCTGTTCTAATTCTCCAGAACTTTTTCCTCCTTCCGAGGACGACTTCGTTCTGAACCTCACTCCATCTTTTGATTCGGGTGAGGATTCGGATGTTTTCGGATCGCCCAGAGGAGGAGTTGAGGAGAATGATTCAGTCTTCAGCCCGCCCTAATGCCTGCGCATGCCATCGTTCAGTGGAACTGCCAAAGTTATCGGACCCATGCCGAAGAGCTGCGGCTGCTTTTGTCGCATTGGCAACCTCTGTGCTGCTGTCTACAGGAAACCTGCTTTAAAGCGTCAGATAATCCGGTTGTACGAGGTTATTCTGTCTACCGTCTGGATGCTGACCCTGTGCCGCGTGCACATGGTGGTGTTGCAGTGCTGGTTCAACACTCTCAGCCGCATGCCAGTGTGCTTCTGCACACTAGGCTTCAGGCGGTAGCAGTTCGTGTTTCTTTCCATTTGGATATTACTGTCTGTTCGCTTTATTTGCCACCGGATGAGGTCTTTGGGGTTGGTGACCTGGAGGACCTGGTCCGCCAGCTTCCTGCCCCTTTTCTGTTGCTGGGCGACTTTAACAGCCACCATGTCCAGTGGGGGGGACCTCATACAGACAACAAAGGGAGGATCCTTGAGGAGTGGATGCAGAGGGGGTCTGTTTGCATCCTGAACGATGTAGCCATGACACACTGTAACCTGGCCACGGGCAATTGGTCAGCGGTGGACTTAGCCTTTTGCTCGCTGGCCATCCCAGTTCACTTCACTTGGGGTGTCACTGCCGATCTGCATGGAAGCGATCACCTCCCCATTGTGTTGTCCACAACACAAGGGGTTCTGTGGCTTCCAGGCCAGCCCGGTGGGCGCTTAAACGTGCTGAATGGTCAGCTTTTGCTGAGGCTGCTGTATTTCAGCGTGCGGTTGAGGACTTTTCTGATGTGGATGAACTTTCCACTCATTTCGCTGACGTGGTTCTTGCTGCTGCTCATGCTACTATCCCGCGTATGTCCACTCAGCCGCGGCGGGTTCCTGTTCCGTGGTGGACACCTGCTTGCGGGCAGGCCATTCAGGCACGCCGGCGAGCGTTGCGTGCGTTTACAGTCAGCCCAACTGCTGACAACTTTGTAGCCTTTAAGCGCTGTCGTGCCCGTGCCAGGTTTGTCATCCGTGAGGCTAGACGTGCTTCGTGGGCAGTTTATGTTTCGTCGATCACGCGCTCCACGCCTTCTCAGCAGGTGTGGCGGAAGGTGCGCCAGGTCTCGGGGAAGACCGTGCCTTCCCCGGTTTCACAGCTGAAGGTGGCGAATACCGTGATCTCTTCTGTGCCGGATATCGCCGACTGTCTTGCGTCTGCGTTTGCGCAGGTTTCGAGTGATAACCATTATGATCCTGGTTTCCTCAGAATAAAGCGTATTGAAGAGGCTCACCCTCTAGACTTTCGCTCCGACGGGCTAGAGGAGTACAATTTACCGTTCACCAGGCAGGAATTTGTTTCCGCTTTGTCCAAGTCGCATGACTCCGCCCCAGGGCCTGATGATGTTCACTATCAGCTGTTGAAACATCTGCCTCTTGCCTCCCAGCAGTTCTTGCTGGAGATGTTCAACCGTGTGTGGGCAGAAGGCTCTGTTCCGGCAGCGTGGAGGACAGCAGTGGTCATCCCGATTGTGAAACCGGGCAAAGACCCTACTGCTCCTTCCAGTTATCGCCCAATCGCTCTGACTAGCTGTGTCTGTAAACTTATGGAACGGATGGTCAGTGAGAGGTTGGTCTGGGTGCTGGAATCACGCGGATTCTTATCTGCGTCCCAGTGTGGCTTTCGACGTTTTCGGTCAACCATCGATCATCTGGTTGCCCTTGAATCGGATGTGAGGGAGGCTTTTCGCCTGCGTCAACATCTGGTTCAGGTTATCTTTGACTTGGAGAAGGCTTATGATACGACCTGGCGTTATGGGATTCTCCGTAATCTCTATAACTGTGGCTTGAGGGGACGGATGCCACTGTTGCTTTCCGCTTACCTCTCAGGCCGTTCTTTTCGTGTTCGTGTCGGGGCGGCTCTTTCCCGCCCGTTTGTCTTGGAGAATGGCGTGCCTCAAGGAGGTGTTCTTAGTGTCATCTTGTTTGCTATTGGGATCAACCCCATTGCTCAGCAAGCTGCTGTTCCCCAGTCATTGTTTGTCGATGACTTCGGCCTGCGCTTTCGAGCGGCTCGCATGCAGACCTGCGAGCGGCAGCTACAGCTGGCGATTAACAAAGTCCAGACCTGGGCGGTCAGTAATGGTTTCCGGTTTTCTCCGGACAAGACTGTGTGCATTCACTTTTGCCGCCAACGAACGCTGCACCCAGATCCTTGCCTGTACTTGGGGCAGGCGCAGATTCCTGTTGTCCCACAGGCACGTTTCCTGGGTCTGGTGTTCGATTCCAGGTTATCTTGGCTTCCACACTTGCGCCAACTTAAAGACAAGTCTTTGCGGGCACTTAACATCTTGCGGGTTCTGTCGGGCACTTCATGGGGTGCCGATCGCGCTGCCATGTTGCGCCTCTACAGAGCCCTTGTCCGCAGCAAACTTGATTATGCGTGCATGGTGTATGGTTCGGCTAGTGACTCGACTCTCCAGATGTTGGACACTGTGCATCACAGTGGCCTGCGTGTGGCGACAGGGGCGTTTCGAACTTCTCCAGTGGTCAGCCTCTATGCTGAGACCTCGGAGCCACCTTTGGCCATTCGTCGGCGAAAGCTGGCCATTCAGTATGCTGTGCGTTTACGTGCTGTGGAATCTAGTCCTACTTGGTCCATGGTTTTTGGGCCAGACTTGCGAGTCGGTAGACGCAGGGTGGGTAAGGGTGATTTCCGCGATAGGCTCCAGCAGTCCTGTCAGGAGATAGCCTTTGAAATGCCCAGCGTCTTGTAGCCCCTTGAGTAGCCCCTTGGCTTGTCCCATAGTGTCATTTTCATTTTCGCTCTGGCATCCCTCCCGAAGGGTTCTACTCTACCTGCACGGTACTTACAGGAGTTCCGGCGGCTGTGTTCTCAGTACGCCGGTTATCAGCGGCTGTTTACTGATGGGTCGAAGTCAGACGCTGGCGTGGCTTGTGCTTGTGTTTGTAAGGGAGTGACGGTTGCCCATCGCCTTCCATCAGGCTATTCTGTGTTTTCTGCAGAGCTTTTGGCTCTCGGGTTGGCGGTGGAGTGGATCCTTGGCCTTCAGGGCACGCATTTCATTATCTTTAGTGATTCCATGAGTGCCCTGGAGTCCTTGGCGAATTACAATCCTCGGAACCCCTTGACACAACGTGTCCAAGCTTTGCTTTCCCGCTTGCCTGGCCAGCGGAAAACCGTGCTTTTCTGCTGGATCCCGGGCCATGTTGGGATAGGTGGAAATGAGCAAGCGGATTCTGCAGCAAAAGGGGCCCTTTCTGGCCCTCTCGGTAGGGATCTCAGGCTTGTTCCCTCGGACGCTTTTCCAACTCTGCGTCTGAGGTTACATGCTTTTTGGCAAGCCTCGTGGGATGAACAGGACGGTAATAAGTTACGGGCCATTAAAGGCACTGTCGAGGAGTGGCACTCAGCGTGTCGCCGCAGTCGCCGTGAGGAGGTTGTGTTGGCCCGTTTGCGAATTGGTCACACCCGACTTACTCACTGTTTCCTTTTGCGGGGGGTTGACCCTCCTGAATGTTCTTGGTGTCGACGGCCACTTACGGTCCGGCACTTACTTGTTGATTGTCGCCATCTTGATGGTGTTCGTCGTCGGTTCCATCTTCCGCATGACATTGCGCGTCAGTTGGGCGATAAGTCTGTCCTCCTGTCCGGTGTTTTTCAATTTTTGCAGGTGGTACAGATGTATGACAAGATTTAGATTAGGGGTTTGGATAACATCTCTGTAATGTGTGGTGCAGTGGCAACCCGGACCACTGCACTGTGACTGAGGTTGGCGCTAATGACCAAGTTGTCGACGCGCCATTAAGCCTCAATCCCCCCCCCCCTTTATTAAAAGTTTTTCCTCTGATAAACAAAAAGGAAAAGTTGAATTATGCATTAAAAATGTAACGATTGAAATTACTAAATTTGAAACTGCTCGTGAACTTAGTCATTAATGAAGGAAATCTTTCGACTCTGTTTCATCACATCATAAAACTGGTCTATCCCGCCATCTACTTCCTCTTCATTCAACTAACGGTTCGGTGACTGATGATTTTGATAAGGCTGGTTTATTTAATGAAGCTTTTTCTCATAATTCATTGAGGACAGTGGTCATATGCCAGCACTTCCATTGCAAGATACCACTTCTTTTAGCATGCACAGTTAAGTTATCGATGAATACTATTGTTGCAGTTCTTTTGTCTTTTAAGAACAGTCATGCCCTGGGTCTAGATGAATTGTCTGCTGCTTCATATAAAGAATTTGTGCAAGAGCTCAGTTTGCTACTCACTATTATCTTGGAGAAACCCCTTGAATTAGGCAAAATTCCTTTTTGGTGGAAACAATCCGTCATTACCCCATCTACAAGAAAGGAAACACAGCTGATCCTTGTAAATACAGACCTATCTCTTTGACATGTGAACCTTATAAACTCCTAGAGTGCATTATTAGCGACCAACTTTTATAATACCTTAACCCTTTGACATACTAATTTTTTTCTGCTGATTTCCTTTTTTTTAACTCTCATGTGATAGTTGTGTTCGGTCGTGGGACTGGAACGCGCGTTCACTTGGTTTGGAGACGAGGACGCCGACCACTGGGCTGTTGCAGCTCGCTTTGCTCGGGGTCCCCGGGGCCCCCTCACAAAGCTTGCTGTGCGCGTGGGTACTTAGTTTCTGTCCTTAAGCTGATGTAAGCTGGTTTGAGAGAGGCAGTCGAATCGACGACTTGGTATGGGAATAGGTTAAGGAGAGCCAGCTTTTGGACGAAAACCAGTTTGTTTTTTTGGATGGCAGGTCTTCTATGCTGCAACTCTTATGTTGTATTGACGACTGGACTATGTCTTTGGAAATGGGTGTACCTAATAATGTTATTTTGATGGTTTACGCTAAAGCATTTGACTCTATTTTCCATGTTAATTGTGCCAAATTGGCCTGCTATGGAATTAAAGGCAAGGTTCTTGTATGGATCTCCGATATTTTATCAAATAGATCCCAACGTGTCTGCATAAAAGTCTGTCATCTGTAGCTTTAGCCCAGTTTTGAGTAACGTCACTCAGGCAACTGATTATTGGTCCTTTACTTTTCTTTGGAGATCTCCAGATGATAATCCCAACACAATTATGCCTAAATTCACTGATGACATCAAGTTATACCAGCATACCATAACGGAAAATGATTATTTAGAACTTCCCTCTGCTTTGAGGCATACAGTGCGGCATAGGCCGAACGACTGGCATTTACCCCTTGCTGCAACAAAATGTGACGTTTTTCGTAGTGGAAAAAATTGATCACTTAAATTACTATTTGGCAGATGAACCCATAAATCACGTGGAGGATCTTCGTATCTGGTTCACAGGTGATCTTAAGAGTACTCACTTCAACCACATTGTAAAAAAATGCTAGCCAAAGTGAAGCCACGATTAAATGTTGGTTAACCTCTAATGTTTTTTAGATTTTATTTTTGGACAGGTGTCTATGTCAGACCTGTTCTGGAATATGCAACTCTCGTTTGGTTCCCACACTTAAATAGGGACATTAAGCAAGTCGAGTCGGTTCAGAGATCGTTCACTACGTGTCTGTTGGGTCTGTCTGTTTCTTCGCCATCAACTATGATTGTAGGGCCAGGGAGCATCTCCTTAAATTTACTGTACAACCTAGTGAGTGCGATTGCCTTAAGTTATTCTTCTCACATCGTGTTGTGTATTGCGGAATGAACTACCCGCAGATGTGGTAATTTCTCCGTCATTAGCTTGTTTTAAATCCAGACTCGCAAAATGCGAGTTAACGAAGTATGTTCAGGTGGGCCTAGCCAGTTTTACTTTTGGGGTTTTATAGCTTTTTCCCTCTCCCACACCTGCTTTATTTGTTCTTCAACTTTTCCATGGGCAGGTGTCAGTGGTCTGGTGTAATGCTCTGGTGCATAAAATTATTTTATTTTATTTATTTATATAAAAGTGAGGGATGATGACAATGAGAGGCATAGGCAAGAGAAACGTCCCCAATGTGTTTTCGAGAAACATAAAAGCAAGCTCCATGGGCTCTTATAGACAATAAGGCTGCGTCACTGTAAGTCATTTAATCCGTTAAGGCAACCCTAGCTTTATTATCTTAACCCTCAGTCTTCTGAGAGATGGTGCTTGTAAAGTTCCACGAATAATTTTTATTGCCATCCAGACCATCCAGACTTGAGATTTACTACGGTTCCTACAGCTTAATAACATAAAAATTCATAGACCGAAAGACATCGAGCCACGCTCTAGTATAGCACCTCTGTTCAACTAAATAAACGTCGTACGCTAGGTAAACTAGGATGGCACAGGCAATTCAAATTTGCTATTTTTCCGTACTGTAGCCAGGACAGCTGAGGTCTGGTAGCAATTTATACATCAGGTGTGAATTTGTGGTCTGTGAGGATGAATAGTTGTGTACATAAACGAGCTCGTTTGATGTTAGAATATGGTTTCTGAAGAGAGCCCAACGAATACAAGAAACTGTGGAATCTTATATAGTTTGTAAAAAGTACTTAGCAGAAAAGTGAATACCGACTAATGACAGGAAAAGTTTAATAAAATGTGGAAAGTGTAAAAAAAACTTATTTTAAATGCGTAAAATAGACTGTACAACGTACAACGAACAGCTTTAAAAATATTTCAAGACTTACGAAAATCAAGCACAAAGCAAATCCCAGAAACAGTGTCGACGGGTAAGTATTCAAAGAATTTATTTTCCTATAAACAAAAGTAAACAAATTTAGTGGCAACGAAGTTAATAATAATTAAAAACAACTGATTGGTCTCATCGAATTTTCTTGGTTTGTTTTAACAGAACTTGGTTTGTAGCAATTAACTAATGAGTTCTAATCACAACTGTAATTATATTGGAGTTAATATCGTACATCTAATGTTTCTTCTTATATATGTTATCATCTATACAGTATAATTATTTGTTATTTTATAATTTTATTCTAACCCAGCAACAAAAACCCACTGAACTCAAATAAATTATATACAAACTGAACAACATTTTTTCATTAAATGTCTAGCTTTATAAACAAAACAAACACGCAAATAAATACAAAAATGCACATTAACTTTCCTCAGTCAACTACCGCCTATTTTGGCAGACTGTGTAGTTTTTCATTTTTAACCTTTTATTTTGGCTTCTGAAGAAAACATCACAAATTCTCGCCATCACGGGACCACTGTTGAGACAGTGTATCGCATGGTGCAATTTCATAAACACCACGTCCCTCATAATGTAGGCTGGAACATCTCTTCCAGTTTTGAAAGGCTCTAAGTCGAGTCTCTATCTCACACAATATCTTAATATGAGAATTTACCTTATAAACACTTACTGCAGTAGGACTTTACTGTGAATGTTGACGTTTTTTTAATAGATGAACGTAAATCCTGGTTTTAACAGATCTAACATTGTGCAAAGTGAACAAGAATACTGCTGGACATGCGGCTTCTCACCTGTAGTAGAATGTGGCGGTAAGTGATCAGGCACTATGCTGGTGCTTGTTCCGGCGTTGCACCACAATTCAGTTTGGCTTTTTACGATCTCTTGGAGGATATAACAAGATTATAGTTACCTGTAGATACTGTTACTAAGGATGTAGTACTGTCTAATTGTGATAGTAACTGCTTCCTTTTCAATATCAGTTTGAACACAAGAACGAAGAGGTTTACGTAGACAATGTATCTGCTGTGAAATTCTGGTTATCATTGATGGATTCAGTTTCATAAGAATAGCACCAGCGCCCATCTTTGAATGAGAGGAAAAGCTATCACTGGGACCTTTTCAGAATTAAAAATTCAAGTTAAAGCTAGGTTATCCAAGGAAAGTGTGAACTTTGACCAAATAAATATTAGTGGAATCGCTTGGCCCTAAAGACGAAGCTTAATGCTTTTCAATATATTTGGGCATAACCCCTCTATGCTGAAGTTAGGATTGAGGGATATGAAAGCTATCGCACGTTCGTCAAAATTAGTGAACACATATAATAACTAGGCGCTCATTGCAGCACAACTTCAGAGGTAGAGAATCGCCGTTGTGTGCTAATGCACCAGTTTCAGAAAATCTGTCTTTAATTTTGAAAAAAGTTACACCGCAACCATGGGTCACAACCAGAAAGTATCCTTCTGAAGGAGGTCATTCAGTGAGAAAACAATTAATACAAAATTATTGTGGCACAAACTTCACATAGTGATTAATAAAACTGAGATATGCTGTTAAAGTTCGCTTCAAAAGTTTTAGGGATATTCATTAAAAAATCTTGTTTCGTTATCTAGAAACCCAACACTTGTCTTCTTTCCAATACTACACTTGTTATAGCATAACTAAGTCACTGCTTTTCAGTTTGTCTAAGACAATATCCAAGTTTTGTTCGTGTTCCATGCCCTTGACTATAACCAACATATCATCAACAAAAGCTGTAGTTTTTGCATAGCCTTTAAGTACAATTCTCATCTCTTTTTGAAACAAGTGGCTGCAGTGACTCGCAACCAGTCTTCTGTAAACGTCCGACACTTTCTAAAATATTGAGCTGTAATTCTCCATCATGCACTGCAAGAGATCTCTTTATTATGCAATTTACAAGTAGTAACCATCACAATTGCCTGTTAAAAAGGTATTAGCTTTTAAGCCTAGTTTTAGATTTTTGGCATAATTGTAAGCTTTTAGCCTAATTTTTACCTGCCGTTTTAATTTCGAAGGTAGCATCTAATGGAGAGTTGGATTCGAGAATACGCTTATTCATTTATGAAACACGATACGCAGATTTGGCATTGCTACGACAACTTGATTTAAGCCCTAATTTACAGTTTTTATGCCTATTTTTACCTGTGTTTTAATTTCGTCACAGCAGCTAAGTTAACTCTAACTGAAATAATGTTTTGAGAATTATGAATTTGTAGAAACTTGAGGCTTGTTGTATTAGGCCATGAATAAATGTTATTTACGAATTATCTCGGATCACTTTTGTATTACGCATATTCTGCAGGAATCACCAAGCACCTGGGCCATTAACTTTAATAGTTTAATCCACTATTACACCAGAGAATGAACACCAGGCCTCCTCTTGTATCCATGAGATTTCCCCCCGCAGTAAAAACAGAATCATACCCTTGATTGTGAACGGTGCTATTAACCTTACCCTCCCCCCCCCTCCAAAGGAATTGCGCAGAGGTTGGCAACCACCGAGTACTTTGAGGAGTTTGATGGTATCAATGAGAAATGTAGGTTTCGTATTGCCTTAGGGATTGCACCAACATTATGATGACGTTGGCTATGCCTTCTCAGCCGGTTTTAAGAACATGGATTCCTTTGCATTTTAGGGGACAGGCCATCATTTGGTAGATGCGACATGAATATCAGTGGGGCGGCCTTCATTTCCATTTTTCGATTAAGCATCAATGTGTCAGTAAACACAAGCAAAAAATTATTTTCTACAACATTTATACTCGGTAACATAGGTTGGAGCAAGATCTGGAGACATTATGTAATGAAATCATTGATTTGAATGAGCATCTTCACAAGCCAATTACTGCTTTAAATCTTGTACGGATAACTA
>JAHWFP010156648.1:0-31655 GCA_023313725.1 Lithobius niger
TAATATTTAGTAATGGTTATTAGGTTTTCCTTTGACCTGTGAAGTATTTGTCGGTAGGCGGGATTAACTTGGCAAATGTTTGGGTCAGCAGTTGATATCACTCTTTGGAAAGGTCAAATCATTCTCAATTTCACGACGCATTTACCAGTTTTATATTTATTTAAATACCACTTTTTTTTAAATTTTACCTCTTGATCACTATTGCGTTTTACTTTTGCGTCAGCATTGAATTGTGACAGCATCAAAAGTGATAAAAACGTACGCCCATTACTTAGTAAGCTGTACCTTTATTTATTTTGCTGCAAAGGTGTACGTACATCTTTTGGCAACAAATTCTGATGTCAACCAATAACAAGCATCGCAACAACAAATACCTAGAAACGACAGGTATGACCCAAAGCAAAGGAGCCAAAAATGACAAGGGAAGAAAGCTTCACTACGTTTTTAATATTTTTCCTTTGCACGCCCCTCGGGTCGGGGAAGAAAAGGCCCTAGGAAGTAAGGGCCCATGGCCTGTGGTCGATCAAGTCCCCCCCCATTTGGCTTTCTTTCCTGGAATTTCTATTGCTTGTCAAGTTGGAAAAAAAAGCTGAGGTGCAATCCTGATTCCCTACCCCTCCACACTTTTTTTTACATCGGCTTTTTTCCTGAAGGCCGAGATAGAGTCAACCTGTGGAACCCTGCGTTTAATTGTGTTGATGCTTCCGTGGTAGAAAACGTGCCTTGTTGTGTTGCGCTGGTGCTTGGCATTCCAGACGCGGCTTTCGAGAATAATAGATATCAATGGCTTCAAGAGGTTCAGTACCACTATACTACATTCCATCATAGTGGTTGAGTGTCTTCCCCTACTTTTAAGGCAGGGACAGACAACAGACCAGATTTATGTGGCATTTAATCTTCTTGGTGACACTTTATGATTGGAAAAAGGATGGCATTGTGTATCACGTTCATGGTAGTAAAAGTAGGAGAAAACACTCAAACTTTTTGATGGAATGCATTCACGTAGTACTGCGCTTTTTGAAGCTACTGGCTGCTATTGTTGTTGAACGCTGTATTCCCAATGCCCCTATTGAGCAATGTTGGAAATTTTGCATTGCAAGTGGTCAACACACAGTCTCTACAGGGTACATTTCGCACCCAGAGGCATCGAAGCAATTAAACGCAGTCTTTAACAGGCCTTTACTGTCTTGAACACGATGTACAACGCCATGGTCTGTCATGTCTTTACTGGAGGTCACTCGTTAACAATTCGATTAAACATGGCCTTCAAATGGTACAGTCTGTCCCAGCCTTTACGCAACCATGGCAGAAGGTTGAAGGGTGGGTGGCACATAAAATAAGCTGCTAGCTCTTCCAGAATATAAAATCCTAGCAATGAGCCTGTTGAGCTGTAGCTGTCCAGCAACATTTCCACCATTATCCTAAAGAGACACTGTTTGTTTGAATTTTTATTTGTTCGCTAACTCCCATCAAAATAAATCACATAAGAACCGGAGAATGATAGCTAAAACAGGAAAATGTTAGTATAATAACCGAATAGGTACATTTATGTTACTCTGGTTTTTTTTATTTGATATGCCCGAAGAGTGAAAATTCTTCATTTTCAAATTCACGACTTCCCTGTGTGCCGAAGAATAAAACCTAACCGTGGACAAGTTCCAGTTTGGCTAAGGCTCCATACTTCCAGAATGGAGAAGGGTAACGATACCATAATGTAAGTGTGATCCAGCATTATGTACAGGGATTGGCGAGTATTCACGGGTGATAACCCACGAGTGGCATGGGACTGCACAATCTGTGTGCATGTGGAGAGTTCCTGTTTTCGTGGTACTCGTGTACTCTCACATCCACACTTGTGCTTAGTGTGAGACTGTGCAAGACCATAACACTGCATGCGAAGCGGATAGCAGAGACAGATAGACTACAGGATAGGGCTGGGGGAGAAGCAGGATCGTAATACAAGAAAACCAGGTGAGTCCTTTCCAACATCAGTAAAGCAAGTGACATGGCTAGTGTAGTTTTGAAATTAAAACAAGGTACAACACATGTTCTTTTAACTTTACATAGTTTTGAATGTTTGAAGTCACTTATTTTATGGTAACTGAATTTGAATAATCAGTTTGAATGATGAAAATGTTAATCAGAAAAGGGGGTCCTCCAACAGATAGTAAGTAAGTAAGTACACAAAATCAGCCACAATAATACAAATCTAGGGGTCTAAACAGATGGGAGTCTGGTTTAGAAAAGTATCCTTCTCATTTGGGTATAAGTTGGGGCCGATGTCTTTTCGTTCTTTCACCAACTATCAACCACCATTCACGAATGCTATCTTTTAGCGTAATTTAACGTGGATTCTGACAAAGCCTGTCGAGGTTTAATGTGGGACTCTAAATCAAGAGTACCTTGGAATTCAGTGCCACCTGGTAATGAATGGTGGGCGACCTTACAAAAGTAGAAGGGACTGACTGCGTCACATCCGAAACCACCTCTTATCCCTTCAAGGAGAGGTCACATGAGTGTGTTTGGTAAGTGTTACCTGCAATACGTGATTAACCTAGTAAGTATTTATTAATTATTTCTAGCATTATTTATTAATTATTTCTAGCAGCCACATATTAGGGCACAATGCGTGTTCACGACGCCCTGCTCTGCAACACCCAGTCAAACAGCTTGAAAGCTCCCACCACCCTTTATTAGAGTCTCTCATGGAATCTTGCACCAGGTAGGTGTAGTGCGTTATAAAATTGCCCTTGCAAACACAAAGCCAACGAACAGAATCAAAACAGTGAATGTTCTTCATTGGAAATATTCAAGAACAGACCTTGAACTTAATACAAACTCTTCAGCACCTTTATCAATCTAAATTAAACTGGCAATAAGCCAACCAGATGGGGAAAAAATTACTACTACTTAAGGCTTTCGCTCGCTAACCTGAGCCTCGCCAGTTTCACAGTTTTGCCCAACAGTGCGAGACTTTATGCTCATGCTGGTGCGCACAAAGCGCTTAATAGTTAGAGATTTTTTTTCTGCATCTTTTTGGCTTTTTGTCAGGTTATTTAGACCTGAACTTGACATGCCAGGGGCTACATCTTAAAACAGTGACTGCAAACACAGTTCCATGGCTCGCACCAAAATTCCAGCAATCACAACGACTGCTCCACTTGAAGCAGAAGTTGGAAGTAAATCTGCCAGATAATGCAATTATGCCAAGCACCGATTGAATGTGAAGAATTATCATTTAAAACAAACTCAGTTTATGATCCAATTCGTGCCCTCAATCTGGAGCAATAAGCTACAGGTTTATAGTTTTTTTTTTTAATTCATGTTCTCTTGTTCATGTTTATTTTATAGAGGGCACCATTTACTGAGCCCGTGTGCAACATGTTTCTGTAAACAAATAAGTGAAGTGCATCTAATAACTACATGGAATATAGAGCAACCCTGGTTCAAAACTAAGCAGTGTTAATATGTTTTTCTGGTACAATAATTGATTGTGAGTGGCTGTGTAGATGGATGCTCACCAGCAAATGAGAAATGAGCTATTACAATTTCTACCCTCTGACTTGTTATGTAGACAGTTTTTCCCAGAAAGTGAAGGTATCCCTGGTTCGAAACCAGGTAACAGTAAATTAGTAATAAACGAAGAAAATTTCTTTTGCAGTTAAATTATTTTTCCATAATATTTGAATACGTATAACTGTGAATACTGAAATACCAGTTAACTAGTAGCTTAATAATGTTCTTGTAGCTTATACCCATGGCTTAGTACGTAGTATACCTAACTTGTGAAGTGAAGATATCCCTAGGCCGAAACCAGGCTGCGGTTAGTAGTTCCTACATGCCGGCGAAAATATATATTACCTGTAATTTATAGCATCCCTTCCTCTTATGCAGTCTCACCCTCGAGAAAACTTGTTGGCTTCTCTGCCAGCTAAACAGCTTATCCTACGGCGCATGGAAGACACATCCCCCTATATTAGCATTGACTCGATACCTTGTTTCATCTTTCTTCTCTAGGGCCGCCACACTATGTGGCTACGCTCCCTGCTCCCAACTCGTCCTTTTTCCTCACCAACCGTTCTCCTATGGCGGTCGCTCGACCAACCATTTTTCACCCATGGACTTAGTCGCCTTCGGTCACCCCGACTTACTTACTGGTGATCGACCTTGCGGCAGCTTCTGGTTCGTCTGGACACTCGATCTCCTTGCCAGCTCACCATGACTGTCTTCCGGCGTCCATGCAATGTATTTCTCGTTCACCCAGGATTTTCCAGGCAGCGTGGCCACCTAGGCGCGCGGGACGACCGCCGTTCATTTCTACACCTCGGTCGTTGTTACGACGACCCCTGTCCTTCTTCACCGGCACATCCTTCCCAGACAGCTATGCGTGGCTTTTACGCGTTGGACACAACATTTCGTCTCAACGTACTCCTCATCCGCCAGTATTACGACCAGGCTCTTTTCATTGGAGGATCTGCCCGGTTGGATGGATCTGTCTGGCGGCTGCTGACTCTTCCTGATCAGTTCCTCTGCCACCATTCCCTAGTCGTGGTTCGCTGCTTCAACCTTCTCCTATAGCCACTAGACTGCCTTTCCCATTTCCAGTTTTTCCGATACCTGCACCTGCAACGCGGTCGCCTTCTCCACCCTTGGACTCTCCGACGACTATTCGTTCATCGTCAACTTCGCCCTGTCTCCTCTGCCTTGAACCAAGTCCTTCACCATATGGGACGCCTTCTGTGTCTCGACTCGCTTCGCCAGACTTTCTGCCGTTGTGACAACGGTCACCAGTGATCCTGTTCAAGACTTTTGCCTACGTCCCAGGGATCTCTGTTCTAAGACTAAGGCGACCGCTACAAAAAAAGACTTCACCGCTGAAAGTTTCTTCGGCCCGTCATTCGCCAACTAGTCGACCTAGTCCCCTGTCTTCTAACCCGTCTTTGCAGAATCAAACTCGCGCTGCAACCAAACGTATCAAGCGTTCGTCCCCTCCAACAGCATCATCACTTGCACATGCGTCGACCTCTCGTCAGAAGCACAAGCTAACGACCTGTCTTCCTACGAAAAATCGTTATGTTCGCAGTAACCAGATTAGTGCTCCCACTTTGCAACCGTTTCCGGCTTCAGCTCCGCCTACTAGGGTCCCACACGACCCCACATCGTCTCCTGCGGTCGCCATCGACAATACAACCGCTCAGTCTGATCCGTCACTACAACCCTCTCTGCAACCGTTTTCTTTGTCCGGTACACTGTTCCCTTGCGTTCCTCAATCATTCAAGGATTGAACTTATCTCAGGAGGATTTTGCGCGTTGTGATATCAACATTGCCTCCTTTCACACTGCCACCAGTTCGTTTTATGCCGACGTTGAGAACCTCCGCTCTACCTACAAATGCTGCGTTGTCTACAAGTCACCTTTTCCGATCTTCTAACACTACACTTTAGAAGTCTCTGATCTTCGTCAGCGAGTCATTCACCTCAAATCTAACTTAATTCTCATCAATGCCAAAGTCCGACTGTTTTCTCCTCTACCAGCAAGTCCGCCCTGGCGCCTCCAGCATTGCTCCATATTCAGGACCTGCCAGGCTCCCTACATTCGCTTACCTACAGCATACCGCAATGGTCGTTCCGTTCTGTCTGGACCCCCAAGACCCGTCACGCATCAAAACCAACCACGATGTCCTCTCCACAGGCAACAGCTTCCCATGAGTCCCTGGTACCACCTACAATTGTCTTGCACCATTCAATGACTTCACCATCACAAAGTAAGCCCTCATCTTCATACTGCATCAATGGTGGCAGACCCTCCGGCCCCCTTAGAAGGCCTAATAACGTCCTGGTCCTCAGCATCTGCCACTCCCGCTTTTCAAGGACTTAGTTCATACACTGTCTGGTAGTATGACGATGTGTCACATTTTGTCTGTGTGTTTCCGAGAATTTCCCAATGTTCCGATCAGATCAGATGTCAACTTCGCCCCGTGCCAAGCGCAAGCTAAAGGTGTTGCCTTGGGCTTCCGTGCGCTTCCATAAGTCGTCACCAAGTTCCATCTTCTCCAATATTGCTGGCACTGAGGAGCCGGATCCATAACTTTTCTTCCTTGTCCCCCCAAAAAACAAAAAAACAACCATCGCAACACAATGAACCATTCACGGCCCTTTGTATTGATCTGGGACTGTTCTTCTGCAGGCCTTCGTAATCAATTTCGGCAAGCCTCTCTTTTCGGAAGATGATGGAACAATCCTACGATAAGATTTTAACAATGAGATAACAGTCTACAACACACCATACAACACTTCACCATCAGACCTACCAGCAGTTGCCAATCAATCCCGCTTCCTGCTTTCCTTCTTTTGTTCTACCCTTAGTTCAAACGACCCTGCCTCGCGGTTGCTAACACTTCAACCACGGTTCCAGCTACTCGGACTTTCAATGTACTGTTTTTCTTCGGTTCTACTTGAAACCATCCCAATTTCACAACCTTCACCTCGTTGCCACTCAAACTTTTTAAGTGCTCTTTGCCATACATAAATAAATATGTATGTATTCAAATAAATATATATGTATTCAAATATTGTCCAGTGTTTCCTTCAACTCGCACGACCGCACTTCCTGGCGTTATTTCTTGACAACCGGTCGCCCAACTTTCCTTACCTTGTAACTCAACCATTTCCATGCGCCCCCTAATTCTTGAACTTCTGTTCCTCGAACCTACCTATGACCAATCGTCTTCCACGGCTCCAAGGTCATCGTCAGGCTCTTTAAAGACCTATCCAACAACATCTACATACGGCCATCGGTCCTGCGGTCGCACGATCCCTTTCCAAAGTACCACAACAGCTTTGCAGTTCACCGTCCCTTGGATCTTCTAGCAGCTCATCGCTTCGCTTCATAAAAGGTAAAATTAGCTACCTGTCTTTCTTGTTGTACCTATTTTTTAGCCTTAGCTCCTGAACCTTAAGCGTCAAATTACCAGCAGAAGCGACCCTCGTTACCCGTCCTCAGTCTGGTCACCTCCGCTTTAGGTTCACCGAGTCCGTTGATTCTGGGGCAGCCAGCTCGTAGCTAGGGTACCCGCTGCTATGGTCTCGTCGCCAACGTGACGAGGTCTAGCTGTAATGCTATAAATTAAAGATAATCATAATTTTCGTCAGCATATAGAAACATCAAAATACCAGTGCCAACTGGTCGATTTTGGTTTCTATTGCCTCACCGAAAATATAGATCACCTGTACCTACCCTACCTCCCCTCTCGAGTTACCATAGCAACAACTGGGAGGCACGAAAGATGAAACAAGGTATCGTCGAGTCATCGTATAGGAGGGCTGCATTGCGCATGCGCAGTAGGATACGTTACAGAGCTAGCAGGGAAGCCTACATGTTTTCTGTAGGGGGAGATTAGAGGAGGGAATGCTATAAATTACAGGTAATGTATACTTCGGTTAGGCAACAGAAACCAAAATCGACCAGGTGACCCTGGTATTTTGTTTTTTTTCTTTTCACTCTCTTAGCTCATTTGGCAATATCCATATACACAATACTATCACACCTAAAATCAAGAAAAAAATATATCAAAAACGATGTCTCACTCCTGAGGGACACGACCAGGACACCACGACAAAAAGGTGACGATGTGGTTTTGGAAGATGTACGTAACTCTTAACTAAAAAGTGTTAGTGTGTGCGCGGCGTACCTTGAGTCCTGGAAGATTTTACGAGCGGCTAAGTCTTCCTGGAGGGGCGGCTTTAATCGAAGGCCGCCATTGTTCTTGTAACCATCTTGGATATCAACAAGGCGCTCTGCTGCCAAAAACGTACAATCGAGTATCTGTGTTCGTTCTGTGGCGAACTCTAGATAGGCCGCGCACACTTTAATAAGTCGAGAACCTGTATCTATAATCACCCATCAAGAAAACTGATTACAGGAAGACGATGTTAAAACTGCTGAAATAAAAAAAAAACCAAGGTCCTACAACAGCTAACGGGACCACCCAAAACCAGTTACAGACCTAAAATTCTGCACCAGACTTTAATTACTCTGAGGTGTTCCATCTTCGTAACAATAGTGTGACGAGCGGTCATAATTTTAAGTTAATTGTTGGAAAGGCTAAATTGGACTGTCGGAAGTTTTTCTTCGGACAGCGAATAGTTTGTTTGGTTAATGCCTGTTCTGTGTCTGTTTTCAAGAAGAATTTAAAATTGGTGGACCTATCAAGGTTTTTGAAACGTTATTGATTTCACCTGTATTTTACCTTTTTTTTTTTTATTGTACATACTTTTTGTTTTACTTTAGGCTATATACATGTATTTTTTTTTTAAAGGACACAGTTTTGTTACACCTGGTTATGGCACGTCCATGTTTCTTTTTATGATAAATGCTTTCATTTTATGGCATGTATAACTCTACAACTGGGGTTCCTTTTGACCCCGTCAATTTTTTCTAGCTTCATTTTATTTTTACTGTAAATGCTACATTTTATTTACTTAAGCACAGTGTACGTTTCTTTTTTATTTGTGTAATTTTACTGTTGGGCCAGGTGTCAGTGGCTGCAAAGCTCATCCATGGACCCATTCGTTCTCGTTAAGAATAAACATTATTATTATTATTAAGAACAATAGCTAGATGGTCGCTGCTTCTAATATTTCGACTTCTGCAAATCGCTACTGGAAGCTGCAGACGCTTTTTAAATATGTGCATACAATACACATTGTAAAAATTGTTTACTTTTCTAAACCATCATGGACCCCTTAAGTAGACGTCCAGGATCCCCCAAGATTCTGCACAAGTCATGCTGAATGAGATAGATCTAATCAGGAAAAAATGAACAGGTTTGTTTTCTTTCTCTTTCGTTATAAAGAGGGCCACCGGCTCTCGCCCCCAGAGGAGACTCACTTCATCGGCTCCTTATCGTAGGTCGCCCGCGCACTGAGCGACCTGGCCGCGCGGACAGGTTGCTGCAGCCAATGAAAATGACTAGTGCGTGGTTTTACATAAACGGTAAGCATTCTCATTGGCTGCAGCGACCTGGCCGCGCGGCCAAGTAGCCCAGTGCGCGGGCGGCATAATACATCTATTGATTTTTTTTTTTGCTCATTTGCATAGGGGGATGCGTGTTAGATTATCACCTCAGCAATACGTTAACATTTACAGACCACTTTAATCTTCTAATTTTTTATTTTCATTCAAATCTATCTCAAGTATAAAAAAACAAAACCTTGGGGGAAAAAATACTGTAGCAAACACTGTTTTTATTTTTTTTTTTCCCAGGAAAAGCTTGAATGAAAATTAAAAAAATTGGATATCGAAGTCACAGTGTATCTGTTAGGGCTACGTTTTCAGCGAGGTCAGTGGCAGATCAGGAGTGGTGTGTGTGGTAGGTTTATCACATTATCAGAGGGGCGCCTAGCCAGCCACCAGTAGAGCCATGGGGTTGCCAGAACGTCCCAATTTGGAGCGTCCTACCAATGGAACGTCCGACCACTGGAACGTCCCACCACTGGCGAGGTGCTATTCTAATATTTTTTCCCCGTAACTAAATTTCTAGCAGATCAACAAACGACGATAAGCCCGTGTCAGACAGCAATATTTTTCCTCCTAACGCGACTCGACCTTCGGCCTCGCTTCGCTCCAAAGAAAGCTTGCTGTATGGGGCTGCACAAAATGAATTCCCTTGCCCAACATTTTCAAGAAGGAAGTAAGAGGAAAATGTGCTAAAAAATGTGGAATAAAAAACTGAAAGCAAAAGAAATTAGTTGTAAAAAAATTCACATTTACTAACGTGGTGAACCTCAACAAGTACAACGACTAGTAAGGATGTAACACACAAAAATTGTTTACAACAACAAATATTGTAAAAAAAAAAAAAAAAGCAAGATCGTAATATACCCCTTCCATATTCATATTTTACTTTTTTTTTTAGTTGTATTTTTTTAGTTATATTAATCCCTTAATATAATAATATGTCATAATTTTACCCAGGAATCATACAAACTTTTGTTTTATACGTTTAGTGTTTTTTTTTTTCAGATGACATAATTTCGTAATTTCTCGAATTTATGAGAATTTCGGTTTGTTGTCTGACGACTAGTATACTCGCATGACAACCAACGAGGCGTCGGAAATCGTCTAATGGGTTAATTCACTAATATCTGCTTAAATATAATATCTGGAAAATTATCTAAATGGAACTGCGGTTTCTGATGTTATGTGTATATCTGCAGCGAGCGAGGCAGGGATTTTCCATTATACGAATTTCCTGTTAGACGATTTTCCATTATACGAATTTCCAGTTAGACGATTTTCCATTATACAAATTTCCTGTTAGACGACTTTCCGTTATACTGTATACGTTCTTCCAATTATACAATTTTCCAGTTAGACGATTATCCCTCGCCCCGATCTAACGTATGTTAATGGTTCACACACATTCATCCCCCCCCCCCCCCCCGTGTAAAAGTTTTATTACATTCACTCAAACCTAAGGTATCGTTCATTATTATCAAACGGAGTGGGGGGGGGGGGGGAATCTTGAAATCTTTTATGTGACGAGAGGGGGAGGTACATTTTTGTGGTAAGTGTTGTCGGGGGGGGGAGGGGGGCAGGCAGGGGGAAAAAACTGAGAAAGCCAGTGCATAGCATGTTATAGAATGTTAATGTAGTAAATTTCTGTAGCTCAGCACAGCACATCCCACAACGTATTTAGTAGGCCTAGTACCATTCGTACACTGATTTCTTGGAAATGAAAAATTTAATACAATTTTCTTTTGGGGGAGGAAGGGACAAAAATTCACCAACACCAAAGAGGGTGTCATGAATTTTTATTTTTTTATATGATAAATAATAAACGGTCCCTAACTGAATGCTGTAAAATATTTCCATGCATAGATTACGCGAAAATAGTACATATCTCAGTTGTTAGGCCTTGGTCTCCCTACCAAGAGGCCGCGAGATCGAATCGCTCCACCGATGCCTCCTCTGGAGTAAATTGTACACTTGCAATCCTTTATTTCCATGTTTTTTTTTTAGCTTTCCTTTACTGGAATTCCTTAGCTAACACAAGAAATAATTTACGTCATTCAAATTTATTTCTTAGCAAATTACGAAGTTAACCATAAGTTAGTGACTTGTAGCAGGTTTTTACATAGTTTATAATTGGAAAACAAAGTGTAACTCGCAACCAATGTATAACAAGTTTTCCACAGTACAAGCGAAATGCATGGTCGGCCGCTCTGCAGGAGATGCGATTTCTACAAGGAGGTAAGGAGCGCAGAACTGCGAAGCGAAACGGAAAGGAAAAAAAAAATGCAGACGGAGAAAAAAAAATGTTTTGTTACTTGGTTAACGTTTCCAAATTTAGAACTGAAGACCAGCCCAAATAATTTGAAGCACAAAATTAACGTAAATAAGCACTCCAGAATAAATATTGAAATTGATACATTTAAACTAAACGATCTGTAGCGGCAAATGTTTCTTTCCAGCTACGTCTGGCTAACAAACGCGTTGCGTTGGGCGCAATGGAAGCAAGCGCTTTAGTTTGGCCGCCATTGTGGTTGAGCGGCGGCACCAATATAGTCGACCCCGACAATTCCTCGTCAAAATGCGCCCATGTTGCGCGGGTAATTCCAGAACGAAAGCGATAAACAAATCCTGGAAATTGCCCTTAATAATCCCAATTAATTTAAAATAGTGTCGCACAGCGAACACGGATAAAATGAAGCACAAATCTGAAATTCAAACCAGCTCATCTCTAGAAAAAGAGACAAAAGACAGGCAGGGATGACATTGAACCAATGCTAAACGAAGCAGCCCTATGGACTTCCCGTTTAAATAACGCGTAAGTCTTACCAGCAATACTTTTTTAGTATGCCGAATTTTTTTGCCATTGTTATTGTCTTTGCGTTAATTTATTTTTGTAAATTGTTGCAAATGTGTTTGATAACAATCATGACGAATTAGTTTTGAGCGTCTCAGTGTTTTTTTTTTTTTTTTTTTAAATTGGAGGTGGGAAAGGGAAGAAATTTTGTTTCAAGATATACCAATTATTTTTATTAACGTAATATTTTTTAATCAGCCAACGTTGTGTGAAGAATCGACTCTTTGTTGTCGCCATATTGGTGACGAAGCCAGGCTACGTGTGCATGTTGTTATCAGCAGCGCAGTAGCCTCTCGAATAATATTTAGCTTTATTTCAGATAGGCCTACTTTAATTTGTTTCAGCCTTAGTTTTTCCGCAATAAAGTAATTTTTATTGGCGTAAATATTCTTTCCAGAATTATTTCCTTTGTCCCGAAATAATAATAAAAGAATACCCCCGAAATCTTTTTATATAGAAACTGCAAGCACGACCTTTCCTGCTTAGAACAAACAATAAAGCCATTTTTGTCAAAATATATTACTTTATTTTTGTCATATTTTCTACCAAAACTATTAAATCATTGCAAAACGTCGAGCAATGGCGCATTAAAGAGTCATAAAGCGATAACCGTTGATTCATCCTTCTTTCCCGATGAGAATTTTCTTTCCAGACTACGTGTTATTGCCATATTAGGCACATCATACTCTCAACCTCAGAGATCATTGACAAAGTGAAACTGATCGTTACTGCCGTGCAGCGGACTTCGCACGAAGTATGTTTGGAAACGAGGCCGGAGATGTATGTGAGCACGTCATGGGCGGATCCAAATTTTCCTAGCCAATGAGAGCGAAGCCTACGTTGCCCACATTAACATAATCAGAGTAATAGGCTGTTGTCACTTGATTAAGCAACACTAAAATCATTTTAACTAACACGTCACACCAAACTAGATACCTTAAGAGACTTAATTTACTTAAAATGACCAGATAGATTACCCCCAAGGATTAACCAGGGCAATTTTTTTTTTGCTGTTATGGTAGGTCGAAACGAGAAATGGCGGTATCATCAACCGAGTGGGGCTTGTACTAGACGGCAACAACAAAGGTTTATTTACAAAAAGACTTCATAACGTAGGCTATGGTTTATTTTTTGTTTGGCGCCGAACACTTGGTATACGTATTTCCTAGAAAATTATCGTCAGCGTATGCAAACTAAAACAAGTTATTACTCTCGGATGAAGCCGGAAAAATCTGAAAAAAAAACCATGTTGAATTTCAAAATGGCTTTGCTCTTTAAAAAATAATCCCGAGTTTTTTTTTTTTTTTCATAGCATTTAACTCATAAAGGCGCATAAATCCTTCCGGTATGTCGTGCAACCCGCTTTGCAACATTTACACAAGTTAATGTCGCAAAATTATCCCGCACGAATGGAAAAAAAAACAAAACAAGAAAATTACTCTATTGGCAACATTTAGCATACGCACGTTTGAACGAATATCGCAAAACTGAGTTATACAGGAAAGCCAACATGGATGCATGTACCTTTAATAAACACTTCTAAATTACAAATAAAAGAACTACTAAAAACGTTGCATACAGCATTTTAGATTAATAGTAAAAATTCGAAATTTCTCTCTCGGATCAGGTTTGCCACTGGACGTCGCTGACGAGCCAAATTAGGAACAGAGTTTTTTTTTTTAACGGTGGCAACATAAAACAAAATAAAAGGACTAATATCACATATTCTATTCCAAAAGGCAAAAATATGACACAAAAAATTTGCATTAAATTGCTGCTGGATTAAAACTTTGCATGATGACATTATTTCCAAATATAAGAAGCGTTCAAATTGTTCTTTTATTTTAGTTTTATTTAGGAGTGTTAAAACCCCGGCCAGAAGTTGATGACTTGAATCGCTTTATTTTCCCTTTGAACAACACTAAGGCAGCCTAATTCTCAGGGCAAGGGCCGTGCCCGTGGGAGTTCCCCCCATCCTCATTTGTCACACTTGCCATAACCCCCCTCCCGCCTGAAAACACGCAACATTTTCTTAACCCTATGCCTCTCCCACCAATTGTAAGCTATACATTTTTTTATTTTTTTTATTTCAATATACATTTTTCAAAATGCCAAGTTGTCATTGTGGACGTTTCCTCATTAGGTAATATTTGCGCCATGTTTTTAATGAAACATGGTACTCCAGTTGCAAAACTCACTTATTGCCTTCCCAAACTGGGAATTAGCATTTTTCCAGTCTGGAATGCCACCAGTGACTATACAGAAAATGATCGCTATTAAACAAGGCCCTTGTGGTACGGTATTCCTACTGGTAACTGACGACAAGCATTGGCATTTTTGCTGCTCACTGCCAGAACGGTAATGTCATCTGCAGGGACAGCAGGTAGCAATTATTGGACACCTAGTATATGATATGAATTAAGCTGAGGGTCAGGCAAGTGCCAATAATACATTAGCCTACTTAAAATCTCTTTGAGCTTGTCAATAAGATATTGACAATCCCACCACTGGCATGTTGCTAGTAACTCGCTACCTCAAAAAATTATATCATACGCCACACTGCATGCAAACTTGACAAACCCTTCAGTCACTATCATAACTTGTGAAGAGTAACCTGTTCAAAAATAGGCCATAACACGGGAACTTTGGTTGTATCTTCAGATCGCGAGTACCAAAAACACTGGTCCATTTCCTTCAAGCACGCGGCATTTCTAGAACACAATGCACAGTGCATTCGCAATATTCACAAACTTAGTAGGTAAACCTCGTAAGCAGTGTATTATGGAACTGTGCTTCTAGCTACATTACTTGTACAGTAACTAAAAACTGCAGTACAGTACACTACTAAAAACTAACATACATTTTAATAGCAATATGCGCAAGTGGTGAAACGGAATTGCTTTGGTTCCCAAAACTTGAGCTAGTGCTCCAGGATGCATTGACCTGTTACAAACATACCTGCTGGATGACAGTGGAACACAGTGAATATAGCCGATGGATGCTCATTAGGCAACTTGCTACCCAGTTAAGGCTATTGTGGCACTACAGCACCAGGTTGGCTAGGTTGACTATGTTGTTTCATTATTGTTGCAGTTTTCGAAGGCAGTGGTATAAGTTTGGCTGTTGAAACACTGAAGACTGTTTTTTCCAATATGGTTGAAGGTCATTTTGTGGTGTTGAATGGCTGTTGAATTTTTTTTCATTCTTTTCTTTGATCACCGTTTTGTGTTGCCGTGCGGAGCAGGTATTTCTTTGGTTTGGCTGATGTAGAAACCATCACACAGTTACAAGATTGGTGTGGAATTTTGTTTACAACATTATGTTCGTGTATTGAGTTTGTTGATCAGGTTGCCAAGTGGGGTGCGTACTTGATGGGTTGGAATTGTAGAAAATTCTTTTGATGAATTAATGGCTGTCGTAGGTAGTGGCTTGTTGTTCTGTACCAACTTAATGCGATGTGGGTGTGGAATGGGTTTAATCCAGGAAAATTAAGCAGGTAAAACCGCCTTTTATAGATCTAATCTAACCATCAATAAGCTACTCACTGAGAGAAAAGTCCCTTTAACGAGTCCGCTGAATAGGACGGAACTACCAAGCAACCAACACCCATTTTGAGTCGAATTGGGCACCCAGACAAATCAAAACCAGTACGTACCTTTTGAAAGTAAAATTCATTGATCATGTGAAATACGCAGAAGCTATCTATACAGTTGGTGGGGATACCGAAAATCGGGTCGTTTCCCTGTTTAGTCTTACAGCGGGATACAAGACAAGTGTCCTCAAGTGACAAGTGTTGTCGAGGTGACTTTTTTGTATCAACATTTCTCACTTTACCAGCTTAATGAAATTTATGTAGGCCATATTATTATTATTGCTTACCAATTTTGTTGTTTCAGCTTTTAATTTATTTTTGGTGCGCTACGATGGACTACATTTAAGCAGTCTGTAGATGTATGCACCACAGGCACATACGCCGTTTCAAAACCTAAGCATTCTAGATCAGGTGACTGCCTTGCTATCCGAGCAACATTTTCATAAAAGTGAAAGTGACCAAGTATTCTCTCTGCGGGGCAATGTATGGATTCATTTTGTGCGTTTACAAAAACCAGAGGTGGTGAAAAGGAAAATGCTTCCACGAACCTGAGGTTGCTTTGACAACATGAAAGTTTATTTATAATCAGGCCAACGAATATTAATTATTAGAGCAAACCATTTCTGCCATTGGGCACTGCACGTCAGTAGAGTTGGATATGTCTAGTTTTTATTTAAATTTTCCATCTAGATGCGAAAAAAAGTCTCACTGTCAGGGTTAATTTCAGAATCGTTGCAGAGACAAATGGCACACAAAAAAGTAATGTGCAGGAAGAAATTTCTCTCCGCTACACCCAGAATTTCCACTTTTTAATCGCTAGAATAGGTTATGTGGGGAAGATAAGCAACCAAATTATGTGGGGAAAGATCAGAATCAACATTTGTTTTTGACAGATAGTATTTTAAAACTAACTAAGACACTTAATCACAATTTCAAAATGGACCCACCCATATCTCTCATGTCACTACATAGGCATGCACCACCAAAACATCGAAATGAGCTGACCTCTGAACCATGCAAATTAACCAACGAACAACAAAGTTTTCTTGGGCATTTTTTTGCAAGCCAAAATTGTCACCTGGTGACCAGGCTTATTTTTTTTGTTAGTTTCATAAATGAGCAACTACAATTTGTAAGCATTTACCATACCTCTGAACAACTTCAGTTTACAACTATGCATGAGAAAGAACTTGTAATGTTTACATATTTTTTTTTGGTAAATGATTGCTACAGAATATTTTGGTTATTCGTAATTGCTGCAACTTACACGTTTTAAAGTTTCTTTTGAATAGGGCCTAATGGTTAAGAAGTGTGTCTGTTCAACATTTTAGACCACTTAATTTTAAAGCTGCAAATACCAAGTGATGTCTGAAGAGTGTTGGATTTCGACAAGACATGCATCAATTGCTACATACAATCAAAACTGCAAATTAAATATTTTCTAAAGATAGCGATCAAAATACCCAAAACACTGGAGACAATGAACCAGTAGGCTAGGGCTCGCATGCATCCAGTACATCAGTAGTTAAAGATGTTTCATTCTTTTTACCTACTTTAAACATAATTTATTAAACTGAACCAAAGTTTTCCCACATAGATGGTTAAAATGTGCAACAGTAATATTTCCTATGGTTATTGTTATTAACATACTTACCCTCCAAATAAACTCCACATTATGTCAACCCCTTATTTGTTAAAAAGCCATTTTCAAGTGTGGCGGTTGGGCATATTTTGTAAAGAACGCAGCAATTTGACCTTTTAACTTGCAAACCAGGAGCATGTTCACTTTTTTTCGGATCATAATTATGCAAATATGTGTATTTTTTTAGATGTAAGACACCGGTTTGGGCCAAGGCCCATTTTTCTGTACAATCGCAATAATTCGACGTCTTGACACATCGAATTATAAAAAAATTATTTGGGCCACTATGGTAGAGTATGTGTGTTGAAACTGAGAACCAGATACTCTGCCAAATAGTTTTCACTTAGCTTGGCAATTTTCATTTCGAAAATATGCTTTCCGCCCAATATCACCCCACAATTTGTAAGGCAACATACCCCGTATTACATAAATCTTTGACACCAGCCCATTGATCCCTACTTTCATTTTCTGATCTTAACAATAAAGCAAACTTTCAAAGCTAAAGGTCTAAGCAAAAAGAGGAACTGAAGCTAAAAGTGGAGTAACAATTCATTGTGTCCAGCAAATCATTGTTGCTTTAAACTTTATTACAATTGTGGTGCACGACACCACGCTTCTGATAGCTACCTTGCAAACTGTGTCTGGTCGTGTGGAATGTGGCATTGTCGGAGTCCAACAGGTTAATAACTTTGCCGAGGTGTATCTGCTGCCATCCGATTCACGCCCTGAGTTGAGCTGTCTTGTCTGGACAGATGGGCCGACGGATCTACCTTTGACTATGTGTTAGCTGCTGCTCTGTCGTGTTGGAGGTGTCGTGTCATGTTGGCGGAGCGGTCGAAATTGACAGTGTCTTACAATTTGTTAAAGTTCTTAGATGTTTTGGCCACACAAGAGTTGCTTGTTAAATTTCAAGGCATCTTTAACGGCGGGGAGGTTCCACCTTCATGGCTGTTCACCATTCTCACAATGGTTGGGAAGTGCCGCTCATTCCTGGTAAGGTATAGGCCCATTGCCTTGCTCTCCTGTATAAGAAAAGTCTATAAACGTGTTCTTGTGCCGCGGAGGCTTGCTTGGTCGCTTGAGGACTCATGTGGTCTGTCTGACCGTCAATTTGGCTATTGTGACAACCACAGCGCTCAGGACGCCATTTTGTATCTTGAATCTGGCATTTGTGAAGCGTGGATCCATGACAATGTGGTACTGGCTGTTTTCCTGGACATCCGTGCTGCGTACGACACTGACAAAAAAAATGGGTCCAGTAAGTACTTAATGTGCAAATTGGGTGTAGGGCGGCGCCTTGCTTTGGCGGTACTTGCCTTTCTTCGGGATCACCCGTACACTACGCGTGTAGGTGGCTGTTGGTCTGATGTCTTAGTTACTGGGTGGGGTCTGCCCCAAGGCAGTTGTCTCATCTGCGTCCTTTTGGCTGCTGTGGTGAACGATGTCATTGCTAGCTTGAGCCAGCACATGAACATTGTTAATATGCCAATGGTGTGGTGGTCTGGCTTGTTGACGCAGATATTGCTTCCCTGGTTTCATCCATGCAGCTTGTTTTGGTTCTGGCAGTGATTTGCTTGTTGTGCAGAGAGGCTTATCACTGTTGCTTCCCTGCCTTTACCCGTGATGCCCAGGTAACTGTCACTCTGGATGTTGAGTTTAGACAAATCTCATCTGTTACATGTCAGGTAGCTGGGTGTGCTACTTGATTCGCAGCTGAATTGGTCTGCCAGTGTTGCTGCTGTGAGACAGGCTGTTGCGGGTATGCTCCGGTTGCTGGTGGTAGGCTCACCGCAAAGTGGTCGGCGCTTTTGTTCTTTTATCGCACCTACATTCGGCCGTGTGTAGATTACCACCTGCTGTTTCTTTCCTATGAGCATCGGCTGACAAACGGCTTGCAGGTGGCAATCAACGAGTGCCTTCGTGTGATTAAGCGATGTCTCCCATTTTGCGCTGCTTATTGAGGTGGGTGAACTGCCGTGGCGTCTGCGTGCTGCCAAGCTCTTGGTTAACCTTTGCTTCCGGAGTTTAGGTAGAGGTATAGGGGACGTTTTGGGACAAATTCTTCTGAACTACCTCACACTTGGCTCGACAGCGTGTGAGCATTTGAATGCTGCTAGCAGGGTGCTACCATACTTTTGGACCATTTGAATTCTTGAAAGAGTTGGCTCAGTTTTCATTTGGGAGCTGGTGGCCATATCCGTGGCCCTTGACACTACCTTGGACCATCGGTTGCTGCATTTTACTATTCGCGCTGAGTCTGCGTCGAGTGTCAAGATTCCTGCTGAAGTGCATTGCGGGCATGGATGTCGATCATCCCCTTATTTTTTATATATGTTGGATGCTTTTTCAAGGGAGTCGTGTTGCGAATCTTGGCATCAAGTGGGTTCAAGCCCATTGTTACCTATTGGGGAATGAGTTTGCAGATGAGCTGGCATGTGATGGCTTTGTGTCATAATCCAACTGTGTCCATGTCCCTCGAGATCTGTCAGGTTATTTCTGCTTGGTCGCGTGCTTTATGGCAGAATGAGTGGGAGTCCAATTCCACCAGCCACACTATGTGCTATTCACCCTACCGTTAATGCTCTAAGCATGCTTGCACAATTACCGGTCTTGGTGGCGGATACAATCTCTCGGTTGCGCACAGCCCACTCTCTCCTGCGTGGCCATGCCTTCCGTCTAGGGTGTGTGGCGTCTGTTCCGCATCTCTTGTTTGTGTGTCCGTACCTTCAACCCCAGCGGTGGTCCTTCTTGCCTTGCTTTGTTTTGCAGATGATTTGCAGAGTGCACTTGGGGGTGCCTCCCTTCAATCCATACACCGGATGAACACAGCGAAACAAAACCCTGCACCAATAAAACCCCAGGCGAAGCCGAGTGCGACTGCTAGTCTACATGTATAGTAGCCATCTAATTCTAAGTGTACTGGCCTCACTATCACGTCTTACTTCAAGAACTCTACTCTGTAGTGCCATCCGTTGACGGGCTTCGCCTACAAATTCAGAGCGACTAAAATTAACAGTTTAGAAGGTTTGGTAGGTGCTGCCATCTGAACACCAAGCAAAAAGCTAAGAGACAACGTTTCCAAAGTCTCCGAAAAGATGGCGCCACTTATCACACATGCCGACTCGGTTTTGTTCTCATTGGTATTTTGTCTGATTAATTACTATGTATCGGAGTGCATGGCTTCAGGCCAAGCTTCTGCAAACTGTTTTGGCTTTTAGATTTTTGTTGTTGACCTAAAAAAACCGAATCTGTATTTCAGCTGAAAGCGGTCAACTTTAAACAAAACGACAATTGGTTAATAATTTTGAGTCCACTTGGCCTCAAAATTGGGAGTCTGACACAACGAAAAAGTGTGTTTATTTCATAGATGCTGACATCCAGAGCTGAGTTGAATTGTTTTCAAGTGAGCGGAAATCACTGCACTCGCGAGTGTTGATAACTCGGATGCACGGTTCATTTGTGCGTCGAGCAAGTCATTGTTGTGTATTGTTAATCCAAAAAGTGAGAGCCAAAGTAAGAGAGATAGAAGGGCAAATCAAAATCGAAAAGAAGGAAAATTACCTGCCAAACCAAGCACTGGACGACCACCACGAAACAAAACCTCGGGCAAGACTGCTAGCACATACATAGACACAGGTTTGTCAGTGGTAGTTGGGTTCCCTCAAGGTAAGCATTTTAGATACGTAAAAACCTCTTCTACAATACTTACCTTTCTAATTTAAGCAGCATTTACCAATTGGATGGTAGAACCCTGAGCCCGTTGCCAAAAGCTACAACTTAAAAAAAAAACAATATACAAGGATCATAGAAAAAGAGCAGAATGAGCGGTACTAACCTTCTCCGATCGCCTCCCTTGGCAGGCTAGCAGCATCATTGTCCGCTGATGCGACTACCGGCAATGACGAGGTCTTCAGCTCCCAGACTTCCAGCATAAACCAGCAGTCTGTAAACAGTGGCTGATGCATACCCGGAGGGCCACCAGGGAAAGTGACGCAGGGTTCATGCTTGAAATAGCATTCACTGTGACAGGCTCGGCAGCTCCTCCAGAAACTGATACTTCGCTCTGAATTCAGGAGATAGAAAAAATTTTCTAGCCAGACCTGTCACACCTAAGGAAATCTTTGCCCTTCACCAATGCTGCCAACTCCCCATTGCGCAGCGGTAGCCAGGGTAAACAAGAAACCCGGGTTTTTTTTGGGAGGGGGGGATGGGGAGGGCAAAGGGAAAAAAAGAAACCTTGTAAGCACAAAGAGAAGGTCCCAGGCCAGACAGAGGCGTCAGGTTCTTGCACACTAAATGCATGCTTGAACTAGTCGGGAAATGGCCACGTCAGATGCAGTTGCGAGTCTGTGGGGGAGAAACGAGTTAATTACTGACCTGTAATTTTTGATGGCTGACGTCAAAAGGCCTTCTTGGAACAAAACTTAGAGGAACCTGGTACCGATGAATTACAAGTTTTGCACCACTCGGCCCATTTTTTCCACTTGCTCTCGAAAACTTTGATGCTAGGCGGCCTCTTTCAGTCTCCAGTATGAAGGTAAAGAATTCCTGGATTCTAGTGGTGGGTCATGCTCCTGTATCGGAAGAGAAGGTCCGTCTGTACCAGGAGGGTAATTGGGTTGCCTTTTTCGAGTTCCATCAGATGGATGAACCATGGGGCTAATGTTCAGCACCGCTTCAAGACAAAAATTTTCTCATTACAGCAAAGCTTGCTAAATTTTAAGTTTTTAACGAAATCTTTGCTTTGAACACAATTATTGACGATGGCAACCTTTTGGTTCCTGAGCGTAAGTGCTTGACCGTTCAGTCTCCTTAAAGGAAATTTTCTTTCCAGTTGGCATTGTAAGGAAGGCCATTATGGGGCTTAAACCAAGTAAATCCTGTGGACCAGATGGTTTATCTGCTTTCATGCTCAAGGAATTGGTAAATGTTATTTCATGCCCACTATCCAGGCAAAAGCTCTGGTTCTTTTAATCAGAGGGCACTCCCAGGTATGTTGAGTACAGCTCATGTTGTTCCTGTCGTTAAGGAGGGATCGCCCTCTAACCCATTACAGGCTAATCGCCCTTACTTGCGTAGCATGTAGTGTCATGAAGTCCATCATTCGTGATGGCCTCTTTGACTTTTTTGGTGAGTACTCTTGTTATTATGCAGGACCAGTGAGGCTTTCTTCCTTCCGGATCGTTGATACACCAGTTACTGGCCATCCTCGATCGATGGACAAGTGCGCTCGACATTGGTGTCCCATCCGACACAACGAAAAAGTGTGTTTATTTCATAGATGCTGACATCCAGAGCAGAGTTGAATTGTTTTCAAGTGAGCGGAAATCACTGCACTCACGAGTGTTGATAACTCGGATGCACGGTTCATTTGTGTGTCGAGCAAGTCATTGTTGTTGTTGTTAACGCATCTTCGGTTGTGGGGTTTTGCACAAGGTTACAAAAGGAAAGTTTAACTAGATTTTTTAAAAGACCACTTATGTCCACTCATTAGTATTAGTGGCTCACAACCCTTCTGCATTTCTTATTGTGGTAAATGTGGTAGTGTATTATTAAAACAGCAAAATGAGATAGGCATTCAAGCCTATCCGTTGCCCACACCCGGTCGTCTGGGAAGGGTGAGACAAAGATGCTGAGTAATAAATATTAATTCGGCTCATAAAATCCACAAGGGGAGTGCCCCGCTGCTGGAAAATTATCCAACATACAGCACTGTCATTCTATTGCAAGTACTAGAACCTTCCTCGACAGCTCGCCCGCAAGGACATTTGCGTTTGCCTGGGAAGAAGCATGGTGTTGAGAGGCACCGATTGAAAAGCTTCGCGAGTTCCTCCTCTTTGTGTAGGCAATCGCTGAAGTGTTGTCCAACATGACAATCATAGATTTGTGTTGGACAAGATGGTACCAGCACTTGAGGCAAATGTTACAACGATCCCTGGTGTGATATGCCTGCACAAAGGGCACACGTTAAACATGGATTAAGCTTAACGCAGCAGAGAGCATACACGCCCACTTCTCGCAATGCCCAGAAACGCAAGTGAGGAACAATGGGCTGGGGTCAAGGTTAGGTTATTTACGCTTAGGTATTTTAGGATAAAAGCTTAGTATCCCTACGTAGTTAATTCATGTTTTACCTCATTGCAGTGTCGCCTCAACCAGGATCACCTCATTACGGTAAAAGTAATATCTTCGACTGTGTCATTCAGCACTGCAGGTGCATATAGGGACCACTTTTCTGGATTAAAAAGAAAATTACAGCAGTGGAGGCCAAATTCTGTTTTTATTGCTTAAACGAAAATATATATTACCTGTAAATTTTAGCATTTCATTCTCAAATGCTTTTCCCTTTAGAGATTTAATTGTAAATTAGCCAATCCCCAGCTCACTAACCCCGAAGAGCGGACCTGCACTTCCCTTCAGGTTTCGATGTGTCGTCAGAATCGTAATGGCTATGGGGCATCTGATAAAAATCACCATCAAATTCGTCTAAATGAGTTTTTCTTTCATTCTTCGTTGCACGCCCTATCGTGCTTCGACTTCCCGTCTTTTATTGTAGTTTTCCATTCGCACGGCATGTGATCTTTAGCTTCTTCTTTCTTCTTTCGCTTGCGTGCTTCCGACCTATCATATAATCTTTAGTCTCCACCTCGAAGGAGGTGGTGCTGCATGGTGGAGTGAATCAACAGATTGAAAACCCTCCAATAGATTCTCGTTAAGAGGAACAACTGCCATTACTGGGAGATCGCCACCGATCAGAAGCTTCCTTAAATCTTTTGCCCGAATTGTGAGGAGGCGATTTTTAGCGCTTCGAAGTTCTGAGCGGAGACTTGTCCGGATTTTGATTAATCCATTTATGAACATAGTTGAAACTGCCTTCCGGCGTACCAACAATGCCCAATCATCACTGGATCGGCTGAATCAGAATGCCGAGAACAAGCAGGGCAGGTAGGGGACTTGCTTCCATTTTTTTTTTGCTCAGTCAAACAGCTCGTCGATTTCAGCCTTTAACAGTGGTCCTTTCTCAGTCTTTTCGATGTGATGTTTAGTAACACTCTGATCTGAAATGAACAGATGAGTTCGAGTGCAGGAGCTGATAGAAAGGTCCAAGGATCCAGCACACCGAAGAAGTTACTCCTTGCTGGAGTGAGTGCTAGGCTTGACTTTCGACCCAACGTCAGTCTTCAGTTTCGACTTCGAGTATTTCAGTTTCACATTGCAAATCTCCTGATGCAAAGATTCTTGGTTGGCAATTGACGTTACAGACTTTTGAGCCAGATTAGCACAATAGTTGTAGACAGGTTCCAAGTTTTTGACTGATAGACTGAAGTTGCTTGGGTGATAAATTGGCCTGGGAAAATAAAAATTTCCGCAAGTCAACGAAGGTTTTCTCCTTTGAGGTTGAAGTCCGCAGAAGGTTGTGGACGTGAAAGATCCCAGGCGAGCAGCAGGCGTCGTGTTAGCAGGACAGTCAAGACCAGTGGACAAGCGGCTTTGCAGACTTCCGGGGAAGCATAATGAATGGTGGCAGTATCGCCATCACTTTCCAGCCTTTGTTTTTCACCGATAACCTTGGGCGACAAAGAGGTTCAACGCTTCCGCTGGTCACAAAGAGAAGGACGGGAACAGGCCGATGAACACGAGAGCTCAGACCACCCGACGGAGAGGGGCTCTTCCTTAACGGCTGGGTACCACATTCTTCGTCATCGTGCAGAGTACGTCTTCGCTTACGTCGTTCATGAATGACCTGAGAGAGATCGAAGAGTGCACATCCGAACGGAACGATCGCTAGAGAATAAAAGATGACTGCTTCGCACAGTAAGCGTTTAAATACCTTTGGAGGGAAGTGCAGACCCGTACTCCGGGATTAGCGAGCTGGTGATAGGTTGAATTAATTAAATCTGTAGAGGGAAAAAGCATTTGAGAATAAAAATGCTTAAATTTACACAAATGTATATTTTCATGGCAACAGAAACTCTTTCAGTGTGAACCGATGTAACAGGCAAGCAAAAATATTTCCGAACTCGCTACTTTCGAAAATTGTGCAGCATTTTCTTCCCACCAATACAACGCATTTCTATCAATATTGACGATTTTAAAAATTAGCTGGTATTCTGTTTCAGTAGTTAGTTTCGTTACTGCGAGTTGGTTCGTTTTGGCCTAATCCCAGTACGTTGGATATAGCGTCGCCAGGCAGCGTACGTTTCTGTGGATTATACCACGAGCCACGGCTGTTTGCCGTGATGTCATCAGGAGTTGGCCAGTGACGAACAAGAATAGTGGATCTTTCGCCGTCTGAGTGGACTAGCCCACTGCCCAGTCACGTGATGCGTGCGTCACGGCAAACTGTCTTGGCACATGTGAGGGACAAGTCCATTCTTTGGCGGTGTGTAAAGGGGGAGGGGAGGATATGGCAGCAACATCAGATTCGGTTTTGCAAGATAACCGGATAAGTTAGTATGAATCTGCACTCATTGAGTGGGGTATTTTTAGGTTCGATTAACATCTCAAAATTCAAATCTATATTTTATACGGTTAACCGGTGCCTCTGCTACTTTAAAGCCCAACACAATTTTTAGCTTTCCTACTGACAATATCCATGGCCAAAACTTGGCTGCCATTAACAGATTGTGTGCCTCAGTAAATAAAATAAATATATGATCATAAAAAGCTGCAAGCGCTAATAATTATATTAAAATGTACAAAAATATATTTCGAGACCACGATACTAGGTTTTCACAACTACAAAAATGGTTCAACTAGTAAAAGCAATAATAAACTTGTTCAAATAGCTGAACCCTTGCAACTTCCATCCACTATTATTCTTCCAAGTAGCTTAACGTTGTTTTATTTCCTGAACAATGACAATTGTCAATAGTACTCTTGCCATCCATCACCGTCGTGGGCTCCTAGCCGGCTGTTTGCAAGCAGCGCGCGCACACACTCGCCTTAACAGCAACCATGGGTCAAGTTCCACAAACCAACCAATTGGAGCTTGCAATACTGAAGAATTGCAAAACATATCGAAACCAAATGGTACCCAACTCCGGGAAAATCCAGGGTTTCTGGCTACTTCAGCACACTGCAAGGGCAAATAAGGCATATTACTCCCGTTTACTACAAGAACTAGCCGTACGATTTACTTTACTCACTCTACGGGCGTCAATCCACACTTCATATAGTTCAGTTAATTTCGTTACTTATTAGTATGCCCGATTGAAATTTGACGCCTTCAGAGCAGTTTTTTGCGTATTTCGGGGTCAAAAATTCAATTTATAATGAAAAAAATAGCGTATCCGTGGCGTAATTTAATTAACCTTCATTTGGCGCTCCTCTCATCTTCGTAGGTGCCTTAGTTCAGGAGCAGAGGAAAACGCACGCACATCGTACAGATAATATGATGTAGCTAAGGCCTTCTGTAACCATCATAAATACAAAAATCTTGTAAAATCCTTTGGGCTATTTAAAAATAATAAAGTTGTTGCTCCGATATAGCCTACACAATAAAAAGCATGAATGTTGTCAGAAACTGAAACTACTGCACATCGGATAGACCGAGAAAAGTCTTGCCCTGTATTAGGTCCTCTTGGACATACAGACATTTTAAAACAAATCTGTGTTTGCTGCAACAAGGAAAGCTACATAGCAAGCAAATATGAAAATTAAAAGGTTCGTACAGGGACTTTTAGGCAATGCCCGAGAAACATTTTTTTAAAGTGGCTTTGCATTTAGCATTTTACATAAAAAAAAGAAAGAATTTGCATTTTACTACAGTTTTTAGACCATCATAAATGCAAGACGTGATGCTGAATTTTATAATCTAACAATTCTTCATTTTCGAGAGAGAGAGAGACTGGCTTAGATGTTTTCAGAAATTTTGACTTCCGGGCTTAAAAAATATGCGATACCCGATAAACTACGACTGAAATTATAAGTACTGATGATAATTACATAATTTAGCTTGTTTTGGGAAAGCGTACATTCTAAAGATGAAGATTAGTACTGGCCCCTGGCCAGGAGGCTAGTAGCTTTTCATTACTGGCGATTAGGCTCTGTATCCCTACTCGACAAGGTCGGAAGGCTATTGCAACTATTAGCTTTAGCACAGAGCTGATAGAAAGGATTGTAATACATTATTTTCATTTTGCATTATCTAATCTCTTTTCTCTCTTTCCCGAAGCGCCTCGTTGTTCACCCTCCCCCCCCCCCCCCCCAAAAAAAAAATAATTGTGTTGACTAAGATTTTGTGGTGCACTGACCTGTAGACCCAGCAAAAATCTTATCTCTATCTTTAGTAAAGTCTGAGTTACCAATCAATCAATGTTTTAAGAGCAGAGTTTAAGCATTTTGTTGTTCAATAATACAACAATGAACCATACCTTTAGCTTAACAATGAACATGAAAATGTTAGGCTTTTCCATAGCATAATTGCCAAGAACAAAAAATGGATTTTATCAATTTGTATCTGAAAAGGTGGTATTTACCCCCAAACAAGCGACATGTTAAGGACTCCGGTCATTAGAAGTTGTGATAAACCCCGAGCACTTTCGCCTAGTTAAACCCACCGATTAAGACTTCAAACCTTAAATGAAAGGATTGAAAATTGCACAGTAAGCAATTTTCATACATTTTATGTTTAAACCTTTGAACTTTTGAAGAAATAAAAATAAAAAGACCTGAACCACCAGGGAGAACACAGTTCATAGTTGATTGAAATTTGACGCCTTCAGAGCAGTTTTTTGCGTATTTGGGGGTCAAAAATTCAATTTATAAGGAAAATAGTGTGATGAGCAAAACCACTGTTATCGCAGTTTACCGGTTTTTGTTAAACCTTTTAACTATTACTCAGTGGGATAAACTTCACGTTTGATATCACAACCTCAAACTGCCGAAAAGCTTGGTGGAAATCCATACCAAGGTTTGTTTTGGGTAGATATAAAGATGATTTAGTTTTTGATTGGAAAAGTTAATTCATCACAAATATTTAAATAAGATACTCCCGATTGCATAGGTGCATAATGTAATAAAAAAAATACCCACTGCCGACCAACGTCGCTTGATCAGTGGCCGTCCACTTTAGCTCCTAGGATTGGATAAGAAGTTTGAACATGAGAATTAATTGTTCTTCGTTTGAATTTTTTTTCATGTTGGATTTCGGAGATTAATTTGTGTTATTCCAAATATGTGCAATTTTGTTGAAAGAACATTTAGATAAACATCTTTTTTTTGACGAATTGATTTCGAACATTCCTGAAAGAAAAAATTCGGGCTATTTAAATTATACATTTTACTGTATATAATCGACAATGTTATCACGATATTATCGATTATCATGCACCACACTGGATCCAGACGGTACAGAATTAAATGAATTTTCAAGGGCCATCGAATCCCACCATTAGCTATTTAGTCAGCAAGTGAGTTAGAGCAAGAGATACGGGAGGCAATGCATTTCAAAACAAAAAGCTACGATGTAGTAGTAAACAGAGAACTGACTAAAACTTAGTACCTGATGAAGACAGGTGAGCAGCAGTTATGCCGTCAACTTGCTAAAGCTGTCGAAAATTCGCTGGATATTGTGGTGATCAAATACTGCCTTTTAGAAAAAATGATTAAATCGAACTGGGCACTGTCTCTAGCAATGTTGTTAATTTTCATCGTGCAGAAGTCCATCACTTATTTACTAACTTTTCAGTATGTTTAGCAGTTTCCACTGAATGTCAGACACCCACATTTCTCCTAATTTGAAGCACTCTACTTTGGGAACAATCACCACAACCAAGCTAGCGTTTTCTTCTTAACCCTTTAACGGACGGGTGCGCCAAAACGCACCCGCTGTGTAATCATTGTTTACAGCTCTTCTACAGGTCAGATCGAAAACTTCCAGTAAAACTAAAATGGCACAGGTTTCATTCCCTTACTCTAAGTGGGTAAGGTGCTATATTTTTTCTACAAGTCAGTTATAAGACGTTAGCGCAACTGCAGTTCTTAAAGGGTTAATGGCTTCCTTTATGTCATTAGCAGTCTAGAATCTTTGGGATAGAATCTTATATCAGTTAAATTAAATTCAATAAATTCGAATTGCAATCGCCCGTACAAATCAGAGCAAACATTGCAGCACACAAACAGTATCTTTCAAAAGTGGTTATCTGGAAGGTGCAACATTGCCAATAAAATTGCGTGTGGTCAATCACAAGTTACGTCAGAATCGCCAATTTTATTTATATTTTATGACGAATCGAGATCTTGTTTTCACTATTAAGAGACAGTTTTTTCTCAGTCAGGCAGTCTGAATATATCACATTTTTTATTTACTCCCACTATTTTTTTGTAGCAAGACTTATGTGGAGGGCTCAAAACCAAAAGGATTTTGATCAAAAAAATTTATTATGGCCTACAGAAATTTTTGAAGGGTAGCGTGCAGTAGCCGAATGCTCGCGTATACGAAAACTACACAATTTCAACAGTGAAATAAACAATGCGCTTAGACACAACCATCCTGATAATATTGTATGATGTTCTACCACTATAGTCAGGCAAAATAAACCTGTATTTGTTGTGGTTCACCTTTAGCATCGAGGCTGCTGATTTAATTTTTTAATGCTTTGAAACGTCATCTCTCTTGTGAATTGCAACGACAACTAAAACCCAAGAATTCGCGTAAAATCTGAAGCGAGCGGCAGCATCAAGGACTCGGCATGAACTTCCATGTTAAACGTCAAACTTTGAACTCGTATAGTCTCGCCCAGAATTGACATAGACCAACGAAATTCAGTAGTTGGGGTCGTCTCGTAACTATTTCACCACATTACAAATTTTAATGACAACAATCAAACCGTTCGGCGTCTACTAGGGATGTGCGATACTCGAAAAATTCGAGCCGAGCCGAGTATGAAACCTATACTCGAACTCGGCTCGCTGCTCGCGTCCATACTCGAAAAACTCGAATCCGGCGAAAATGCGATAACTTCGTCAATTTTTGACCGATTTTGACATTCCAATATACCAAATCGATCGTCTCGACGAGAGCTTTCCAGTAGTGCAGAGTAAAAGTCAATAACTGAAACTATTTTCAAGTTATATCCTTAAAACTGGAAGACCATGAACCACACAGTCAGCTAAGCACCATCTTTGTTCTTTTTATCTTAAATTAAAGAGAAACTAGCAAACAAAACATTTCCATCAAATACTCGAACTCGGCTCGATACTCGATTCTTCTGTTGCAAACTCGGCTCGGCTCGGCTCGAATTAAAAATGTTCTACTCGCACATCCCTAGCGTCTACAGCATGGCCATTTCTTGTTGTTGTTGGGACTCTGCCCTCACCTGGAGACCGAACGACTGAACCGATTTTCAAGTTCTATAGCTTAAAATGTAGATCTAGACAAGGCCTAGGGCCTTTCGCAGGCTATTTTAACGTAACTACAATATTCTTGACACGGAAAGCCAAATGGACTAAAACTTTTGCTCTCACCTAGAGATCGAACCAATGAACCGATTTTCAATTTGTATAGCTTAAAATGTAGGTATTAACACCAACCAGGGCCTTTTGAACCCAATTTGATGTGACTGCAGTATACTCGTCGGCAGAGCAATTATTATTACAGAGCACTGGGCAGAAATCATTAATGTTGCTGTTGAGACTCTTTGTCCTCGCCTGGAGATCGAACCACAGAACCGATTTTCAAGTTCTATACAGGGTTCATACTCGTATCTGAAAATGAATATCCCTGACTATCCCTGATTTTCCCTGACTTATTTCTTAAAATATCCCTGACCAAAACACTTGCACTTTTTTTTTTTATTACAGAGTCAAATGCTCACTCTGCAGGCCTGGGTGCAAACGTTTCTCAATTTTTTTTAATTAAAAAAGTGCGACAAGAAGGTAGCAGAAAAGTGACTGAAACTTACAAGATCAAAAGGTTAATTCTAAGACAAAATAAAAAAAAAATTAAAAAAACTGTTCACAAATAAACGGTTGTAATAAAAAAGAGAGTTCATTCTAAAATCGAATATCCCTATCACTGACTTTTCACCAATTTTCTATTTTTTCCCTGACTTTCCCTGACCATGTTTCACATCCCTGACTTTCCAGGTCGGTATGAACACTGTCTATAGCTTAAAACGTAGGTATGGACAAGGCCTAGGGCCTTTCGCGTGCTATTTTAATGTAACTACATTATTCTTGACAAGGAAAGCCAAATGGGTTAGAAATTTTGCTCTCACCTAGAGATCGAACCAATGAACCAATTTTCAATTTGTACAGCTCAAAATGTAGGTATACACCGATTAGGGCCTTTTGAACACGATTTTGATGTTACTGCAGTATTCGCATCGGGAGAGCAATTATTACTGTAGAGCACTGGGTAGAAATCATTAAGTGGAGTAACACATTTTTGCAGAAATTTTGCAGAAAACATAAATTTGGTACACGAGACTTTCTTAACAATAAAAACAGTAAAAATCGAACCCGCCCTGGGCCCCCCCCCCCCCCCCGAACCTCCTCGTGATGCCTCCCAGGGGTTTGGGCAACAAATTCTTATAGATCAAGCTAAA